>PVJN01040516.1:0-19212 GCA_004026805.1 Lasiurus borealis
TTTTTTAATGCTGTGACCTTTTAATACAGTTCCTCATGTTGTGGTGACCCCCAATCATAAAATTATTTTCGTTGCTTCTTCATGACTGTAATTTTGCTACTGTTAATGAATCATAATGTAAATATCTGTGTTTTCTGATGGTCTAAGGCTCTACAGCAGTGGTTCTCAACTTGTGGGTCTCAACTGCTAGCAAGGTCGCCTAAGACCATCGGAAAACAGATATTTACATTATGATTCATTAACAGTAGCAAAATTACAGTCATGAAGAAGCAACGAAAATAATTTTATGATTGGGGGTCACCACAACATGAGGAACTGTATTAAAAGGTCACAGCATTAAAAAAAAAAGGTTGAGAACCACTGTTGGCCCTTCCTTCTGCAGTTTTTAGGCTTCAGCCCCGCCCTCTTTGCTCCAATCTGTTCTTTCTTCACCGCCAGGGCTCTGCCACCAACCCAATCTGTCCTTCCAAACTATCCCCACCCAAACACCTCCCTGGAATTCTTCCTGACTTCCTGAGTCTCCCAAACCGGATGGACGTGGCTTCTGTATTCTCTGCCCTCTGCATGAAAGGCCCTCTGTGCGGATCTTCTCCGCGGCACGTACTCTGCTCTCTCCTGCCGCTGTCACGTCTGGACTCGCCTTACCCATCTTCCGAGACCACCCTTCCTCTCTCCCGTCAGCTTCCTGCAGGAGGAACTGCGGGAGGAAGCCGGTTTTACCCTGCGCGGGTTGAAACGCCTCGGTGCCCAGCCGAGTGCTTTCTTTATAATAAACAGGAAAAATATTTTTCAATTCCATGTTCCTGATGGCTAGCAGTGCGGACCCTGCATCCAGGCTGACTGCCTTCAATCCTAGCTCTGCCACATATTAGCCGTGTGACTGGGCAAATTACACAGCCTGTCTGCTTCCTCGACTGTGAAATGGAGCGGTAATACCACAGCTTAGCGGAAGTTTCTACCAGACTTCTTGATTCACAGCACATTGTCACTAAATGCTGGCTGTAATGATGAAGTACTCAATCCGGGCAGCAACTGTTACTGGGGAAATGAATGTGCTGGCCATTCATAGGGCGGGTTAGAGAGGCCGGCTGCATACGTACAGGTCAGAAACTAGCCAAGGAGACGCATGGCTGGAGTGTGGCAAAGAAGACAGAAAAAGGAGGGGAAGGTTCAAGGTTGCTGGTTGGGGGGGGGGGGTGAATGGAGTCAAAGGCAGCAGGGGGCTCAGGATGGAGTGAAAGCATTGCTTGGGGGAGATGTGGGGTGGGGGTCAGTGGCTCCTGGAACCAGCCAACACCACCTCTGCATTACGGAAACCACCGCCCACCTGTCTTGACTAAATGATGGTGAAGCTTAAAACACAACGTGCCAAACCGGTTTGGCTCAATGGATAGAGCATCGATCGGCCTGTGGACTGAAAAGTCCCAGGTTTGATTCCGGTCAAGGGCATGTATCTTGGTTGCGGGCACATCCCCAGCAGGGGATGTGCAAGAGGCAGCTGATTGATGTCTTTCTCTCATCCATGTTTCTGACTTTCTATCTCTCTCCCTTCCTCTCTGTAAAAAATCAATAATATATACATACATACACACACACACACACACACACACACACACTGCATGGGCAAGCTGGAGGCGAACATGAGAGAAAGGCTAGGGAGCCTCTCCTCACAGCAGGGGAGGCAGGGCGCCCTCTGGTCCTTTCAGTCTGAGAGCCAGTGGTAACATCGGCACATCCTCCCCTTCCAGACCCAGGTGCTGGGGTGAGGCTCGGGGAGGGGTCCCTGGCAAACCCAGGGAGAGCTATGGGGCTACCCCCTCCCGTCGGCAGGCAGGGGCATTTGGTCAAGTGGCAGGAAGGAAGGTCCATTAGGAGGCCATAAAGGGGGCAGCCTCCTGACCCAAGGGCCTCTGGTCAAGTCCTGGCCAAAGGGCGAGGCTCGGGGTGAACAAAGGGACCCTCCTGGGCAGGAAATCGGCAGGAGGCTTGATGGCCTCGTTTTCTCTGCACTTCTCACCGGCCTGCTGGCCCCTCTGCCTCGCTGAGCTGCGAGCTCCTTCCTCTCTGCCACACAGGAGGGTTTTAACAACGAGGGATGAAAAGGCATCTCCTTACCCCGGAAGACTCTGGAAATAAAAGGCGCTCTGTCCCCGCGGGGTGATGGGGTGACTTGAGGGGGGCCAAAAGGCTGCCTCCATTTGGTGCCTGAAATTCCCACCCGTAACCACCGCCTGGGGTCCCAAGGCCTGGGAGGTGTCATTGTCACCTAGGAACCTCTGCAGTGCGTTTTAATGTTCTGGGAGGGGCCGCAGAGGCCGGGCTGGGAACCTGGAGTCCTGGGGAGGCCCCAGACCCCATCTCCCCGGGAGAAACCTCCCTCCGGGTGAGGAAGGAAGGAGGTCTGAGGCTGCAGGGGCTCCGGGGCGCTGAGAAGACGAGTGAGGCCGGTTTCACAGATTCCCGAGCACATCCTGTCTCCACGGGACTTCCTCCGGCCCTCTGTGCCGGCCCCTCTGCCAAGGCGGCCCGCTGGACACCCGAGCATTTCACGGGCGCTCACCCTGCACCCCCACTGCCTTTGCTTCTGAGGGAAACAGACAAAATGCAGGGCTTTCTCTGTGGCGCTGCAGAGCCTGGCAATGAACGCGGAGGGGGGAACCAGCCCTTTGCAGCCTACACATCCAGCCATCATGTCAGGATTGCTGACACCTTGACTCCCGCCAGCCTGGGTTCATTCTTCCCGGGGGGCCTCAGGCTGGCCTCCCCAGAGACAAGCCCCAAACGGCCTGTGGGGAGGTGAGAGAGGGTGGGGAGTGGGAAGTGATTAACCAGAGAACTTGTATGCATATATGCATAACCCGTGGACACAGATAATGGGGTGGTGAAGGCTGGAATGGGGGGGGGGGCAAGAAGGGGGAAATGGGGGGGAGGGGGAATGGGACATCTGTAATACTTCCAAGAATAAATATTGAATTTAAATAATAATAATAAAGTGGGGCTGATCATAGCAGCTACCTCTAAAAGGATGACATATTTCCCGTTCTGAGGACAGAGACCAAAATACCCACCCCAGCCTAGGACACCCCCAGGCCCTGGGCCTCCGGCTGGACCAGCATTGCTCGCTGCTCTGTCCCTCCTGCTCAGCCCTCCAGCTGTTGGAACCTGTCTCAGGTCCTCAGCACTGTGAGGCGGTCCACGCAGCACCCAGTCTACCAGCTTCCTGGGAAGCCTCTTCCCTGGAGGTAACGCCTTCCAGTTTTAACTGAAAGGTCTCTGCCTTGACCCGGCCCCTCCCCAGATCAGGCTGGTTTTAATCTGTCCCCCTCTGCTTTCCCTTCACAGCGCACCATGGGGCACTGGTTTGGGTGACCATGTGTTTAAGGCCAGCTCTTCGCACTGCCCGGCAAGATCTTGGAGAAGAGAGACTCTTGTCTTGTTCCCCGTGTAGCCCTAGCACCTAGCAGCTAGCTGGTGCTCAAATAAATCTTGGTTGGATGAAGAAAATAGAATGAAATGACATGATGCAGGTAACGTGCCAGGCACAGTTCCGGACTGTTAACAGCCTCGGCCACTTTGGCCGCTGCTCTGCGGTTGCTGATCCAAGACCCTTCAGGGGAGAAAAGGAAGGAGAGAGGCCGCTCCCTGCAAGCTGCCTCGAGAGGAGCCAGGAAAACACGGTTGACATCAACAGGGAACAGTAGGGACGGTATTGAATGAAATGTTCCGTGGTGGTGCAATTGCCTCAGAAGCTCAGAGAGGAAGGAGCTAATGAGTGCAGAGAAAAAGTGTATCAGAAGAAAAGAGTCAAAGCTGATGGGAAAGTGGCATTGCAACAGCAGAGGAAAGCAGGGAGGATTGCAGGCGGGAGGAAAATCTTCCTTCCACAGCTACCAGGACCATCAGCAGCTAGTCATCCTCATCACCACAGAGCCAGTACTCAACTCAGCCTTTCCAACGGGCCAGGGCCGGGGACTATTCCAAGCCCTTTATAGGATTATTTCACCTTTGAAATACCCCAAAGAAAGTTCTTTTACTATCACCGCTTTAGAGGCAAGAGAGTTCAGGCTTGAAAGTGCTCTATAATTTGCCCCAAAGCTCATAAGTAGATCTGAGATGCATCCATAGGTCACTTGCAGACTGAGTGTGGACAGGTGAAGGCTGGGATAGCAAGACAGCAGCATTTACAGGTGGAGGGACAGCAAGCCTGGAGCCACAGGATGGTAAGCCCTGAGCGAGGATGATATTCTGAAAGCTGGCTGAAGCTGGCACACCTGGACACCCTGGTACAGAATGAAGGGGTACTGTTTTAGAACTGACAAGTGGAGCCCATGAGCTGGGGTGGCCGTGGTTAACATGGAGGGGAAGGGTAGATGGATACAGGCAAGACTTGAAAGAAGAAATAGCTTCTGGAAGTGGACTGGCTGTACGTGTGGTAAAAGGTGTCATTAAAAGAGTACTCTTGCCCAGGCGGTGTAGCTCAATGGTTGAGCATCAACCTATGAACCAGGAGGTCAAGGTTCGATTCCCAGTATGGCATGCAGGAGGCAGCCCATTAATGATTCTCATCATTGGTGTTGCTTTTTAAAAATATATATATATTATTGATTTTTTTACAGAGAGGAAGGAAGAGAGATAGTTAAAAACATCTATGAGAGAGGAACAGCTGCCTCCTGCACACCCCCTACTGGGGATGTGCCCACAACCAAAGTACATGCCTTTGACCAGAATTGAACCTGGGACCTACCTTTCAGTCTGCAGGCTGATGCTCTATCTACTGAGCCAAACCGGTTTCGGCTCACCATTGATGTTTCTCTCTCTCTCTCCTTTCCTCCCTTAAATCAATAATAAATAAATAAAGGCCCCTCGAGTTTTAAGCCAAAGCATAACATGGTTCTCCCCTGCTCCCACGCTGTCAACAATACTTAAGCAGTTTCTTCTGATAATCTGCCCTCGAGCTCAGGGACCACCTATTTCCTGCGACTCTCCAGCACCTTCCAGCTCTCCTTCCCTGGTCTAGTGGTGTGCAGGCGCTGGCTCCTAAGAGCTGACTGAGTACAGCTCTTCCCACCTCCATGTTCGGCAACATCATGTTGGTTGCTTGATTTCAGCCACAGAAAGAGTATTTACACCGTGGAAATTGGCCAATGCTACAAATCAGTGCTTTTATCTCTTGGCGAGCTGGTTGCGACACATCGACCAGCACACAGCTGCCTGGATCCAACTTAAATTTCTCCCGCTGTACATCTGGAATGTTTATTCCCTTTTCTGCTATGAATGAAGAGTAAAGAGGGAAAACGAGTAGACGCAAAACAGGGTGCCACAGAGCCCAGCGTGAGCAAGGTCACCTCTTAGCTACAAGTAATTACAACACTACCAATCCCGAACCACCACAGCAGGCCAGAATCTGACCAGGAACTCGTTTAAACCTCCAACAGTGCTGTAAGGCATGTCCTCCTGGCAAACCCCTCTGACAGAGGAGGCACGGAGGCTCAGAGAGGTTAGGTCACTTGTGCTCAGTCACTAATGTCGTAAATGACAGAGCTGGGTTCCATTGGCAAGTCTGTCCCCACATCCCTTACACTGGGCATGGGGGCTGTTTTCCTCCAGGAGACCTCTGCAGCCTTCTCTCCTGACCAGTTCTGACCAGTCCTTCTTTTCCTAGCAGTACTGACCTTCACCTTGGGTAGTCAGATAGGGTTCTCACCTGCAAACACCAGAAAGCAATTCTGATTGGGCAGAAAGGGGATTTATTTAGAGATCACTCTGTAGATCACAAAATTACCAGGAAAGTTAAAAAAAAAAAATCAAGCTTGGAAAACAAGCAGGAATCCAGGGGGATGAGCCACCTATCAGGTGAGGACCCGGTGCTGTCACTACCCCACTGGACACGGGCATCAGGGCTGCTGCTGTGGGGAACTAGAAGCAGCTGCCACTGCCGGGGGTGGATTCTCTTTTCCTGCTTCTCGGCAGCACCCATCTGGGCTCTGACCCCAATGGGAGCAGGGGGTTGGCTGAGCATCAAGCACTTGGCTCCACCCGCAACTGCAGGTGGTGAGGTGGGCTTCTGGAGTGGGAGATAGGTCCTTCCATCAGGATTCTTACAGTGGGGGATCCCCAAGCACAGGAGGGGGTTCAGATGCTGAGCAGCCGCAGGGGCTCTATCACTGGCACACACTGTTTTTTCCTCTGTGCGCTCCACTTCCTCGTGCTTCTTGGAGGCATATGAATATCGCCCACCACTTTCTTTTCCTGGTCCCTGTGTGTCTTTCTTCACTGCAAGTTAGGACACACTCCGTTACAAACGAGGGAAAACCCAGCGCAAACAATACAGAGAATTGATGCGTGGATGTCGCTAAAATGAAATCATGAAGTATTTGCCTTCAGGTGAGGTTTGATCTAGCCTTTCAAGTGATATCACAAAGGACTTCATTTCTTCCTGTCTCTCTGCTCTGCCTTCCACATTGTCAGCTTCATCCTCCCATAGTAGCCAAATGGTCTCCACCTTTCAAATTATAGGCCTTTGCATCTCCCATTGTAGAAGGAACATGGTTTTTCTAGCAGCTTCTATATTGGTTGAGATTTCATCTCTGCTTTTGGCTGGGAGAGACACGCCTCTCTCCAAACAATGACCAGGGACATGGGATGGAATACACTGGTTGATCCAGGAATCAGGATCCAACCCTGGAGCTAAGCTTGGAGGCCAAGTCCACCAAACTGAGCATGGGCAGGCACGACTGGCCCAAAGAACTCTCAACAGACTGTGAGTCAAGTGTGTGAGTGTCCTCCCCACGTCCCGCATGGTTTAGGGTTCGGGCTCTGGAGGAGACTGCACACAAATGGAAGAGACAAGACAAGAAAATACTAATTTGGGAATTGAGAGAGCCAGGTGGAAGCCCAGCTCTGGCCTTGTGATCCCTTTTATTCAGGTTTGGGACCCACCATAGCTCTTGGGCAGGCAATTCCACTAAAAGCTCCATGATAACCAATCAGCAAGGATTGACATAAGACTAAAAGGTAGACGTTGCTTCAGCTCCCTTTGTCTCAATAAACAATGGGCATATGGCTTTGACCCTTGCCAGAGCCTCAAGGCTGACCAGCCTTCCTGGTTCCTTGTCCACCTCTTCCTGCTAGGGAAGGCAATGGGCAGCTTCCAACACAAGTGGACCCTGCAGACACAACCAGAAAACACCCACCACATTGGCATAGAGTTCCACACTATTTCCGTGTCAGGTCTGGGACTCCACTTAGCTCTCTGTAAGCACCTCAGAAAGATGTAAGCACTTGGTGACAGTTAATAATATTCCCTACTAATCTTTGCACTCCAGCGTCTAGCACAACACCTAGTACAGTGTGTCTAACGAAAAAGGAAGCGTTCATCAAGCAAGAATAACATTTTTCAAATGGCCCTGGCCAGTTTGGCTCAGTGGATAGAGCATCAGCCTGCAGACTGAAAGGTCCCAGGTTTGATTCTAGTCAAGGGCACATGCCTGGGTTGCAAGCTCAGTCCCCAGTACAGCACATGCAGGAGGCAGCTGATCAATGATTCTCTTTCATCATTGATGTTTCTCTCCCCCTGCCCCCTTCTTACTCTCTAAAATCAATAAAAATATATTTTAAAAAATGTATTTTCAAATGGAAGCATTCTATAAGAGATTCATAAACCTCTGAACACCACGTCTAGGGAGAGGGTTCTCTGGATCTGCCCCAGGCCAGGTCTGGTCCTATTGCCACTGCCAGGTGCAGTTCTTCCCTGAGGTTTACATGGGGCAGTGCCAACTGTCAGTGGCCAGTTGGGTTATCTGAGGTGTTGTCTGCCTCCCAGGAATCTCTGTGGGCTCAGTGCCCTCAGCTGCATATCCAATCTAAAGGTGATGGTGTGAGTCACCGAGGTGGGTGTGGGGCTGGGGCTATCAGTGCTGGCTTTTTGAACAATGCCCCTCTGTGAAAATCCCTATTCATTGAGCATGACTCATTCTGTCTTTTTAGAATAGGTTTCCGGTCTCCTTTGGGTCTCTCGGGCTTCATGGCACAGACTCTGAAGCAAAATAGTGTAACGATAATAAGAGAGAAAGACAGGAGCGGAAACTTAGGAATGTGAATAGCTTCTCTTCCTTCCTCTGGCTCAAATGTATTAAAAATATAGGTCTCCAAATAATCTCAAAGTCATCCACACTGGGTCCTCATTTCAGGATGGTGCAAATATTATCCCAAATGCATCGTTATCCTTAAAGCATTTCTCCCTCACGTTTGATTTGTTCTCAGAACATGCAGCACAAAGCCCTCAGGGTCATCTGGGCTATGTTTCCAATCCATCCATGTCCTGGTCCTTTCTCTTAATAGACATTATTTTTTAGAGCAGTTTTAGGGTTATAGAAAACCTGACCAGATGGCACAGAGAATTTCCATATGCCCTATCCACTCTCTCCCACCTTATTCTGCTTTTATTAACATGCATTATTAGTGTGATACATGTGTTACAAGTGATGAACCAATATTGATATATTATTACTAACTAAAGTCCATACCTCATATTAGGGTTCACATTGTGTGGTATATTTTATAAGTTTTAACAAATGTAGAATATCATGAATCCATCATTACAATATCCTACAGAATAGTTTCATTACTCTCAAAATCTCTTGATTTTCCTACTCATCCCTTTCTCCCGTTCCCCCTAAAATCCTGGCAACCACTGACTGATGTTGTACTTACAGTTTTGACTTTTCCAGAATGTCATAGAGTTGGAATCATACAGTATGTAGCCTTTCAGATTGGCTGCTTTCACTGAGTAATATGCATTTAAATTTTCTCCATGTCTTTTCATGGCTTGATAGCTCATTTCTTTTATTTAAAAAATATATTTTTATATATTTTGAGGTGTGTTTTTTTTTCTTTATTTCAGAGGGAGGAAGGGAGAGGGAAAGAGAGAGAAACATCAATGATGAGAGAGAATTATTGATTGGCTGCCTCCTGTATGGCCTCTACTGGGGATGGAGCCCACAATCCAGGCATGTACCCTGACCAGGAATTGAACCATGACCTCCTTGTTCATAGGTCAACACTCAACCATTGAGCCACACCAGCTAGGCGGTAACTCATTTCTTTTAAATCAGTGAATAGTATTCCATTGGTTGGTTGTACCTACTGAAGGACATGTTAGTTGCTTCCATATGTTGGTAATTATGACGCAAACATTTACATGCAGGTTTTTGTGCAGACGTAAGTTTTCAACTCATTTGGATAGCTATCAAGGAGCATCACTGGATCATACGATAAGAGTATATTTAGCTTTGGAAGAAACTGTGTTTCAGAGTGGCTGCCCCATTTTGCGCTCCCACCAGCAATGAATGAAAGTTCCTGTTGCTCCACATCCTTGCCAGCATTTGGTGGTGTCAGTGCCCTTGGGAACATGTGTGCTGTTTCCTAGAAGGGTGTTTTGTTTTGTTTTTAAATGTATTTTTATTGATTTCAGAGAGGAATGGAAAGGAGGAGAAAGAGATAGAAACAGCAACGATGAGAGAAAATCATTGATTAGCTGCCTCCTGCACGCCCCACACTAGGGATTGAGCCTGCAAGCTGGGCACGTTCCCCTGACTGGAATTGAACCTGGGGTCCTTCAATCAGCAGTCCGATGTTCTATCCATCAGCCTGAGCAAAAACAGCTAGGGCTCCTAGAAAGGTTTTATCTTGCAACTAACCCATGCTATTCCCCCATACTACTTTTACTTATTTATTTTTTTAAAGAAACACCAAGATGAGTGGTTTTAAGCCTCTAAATTTAGGAGAAATTTGTTATGCAGCACTAGGTAGCTGATATAAGAGCTTTAGGTCAACCATAAGCCATCAGCTGACACTAACTTGTCAGGCATGTGAGTCAGCCATGTTTGGTCCTCCAGCCTCAGTCAAGCCTTCAGATGGCTGCAGTCCTAGCTGAGATGTGACTGCCATTTCATAAGAGACACCAAGTGCATACTGCCCCACCAAGACGTTCTTGAATTCCTGACCTAAAGAAACCATTCATTTCCTAGACTTCATTACAACTGTGAATAGACACTCAGGACTCTTAGGTTCCTCTCCGTTAGTAGAATTGGATAGAAAAAAGGAACAACTCTGAGCTCCACCCCTGGCTTGCTGCTTTTTGAGTACACATCAGTAGACAAGGCCCATCACTTTCCAGGCCTCAGTTTCCTGATAGAAATGCAATAGCACCACCAGCTCTGCCCACCTGTCAGGGTTGACATGAGAATAATTGTGGCCATAAAATGTCAATTGTTGAATGAATTTCAAATGTTATACTGGTGGAGGGGACCAGTAGTGAATGTTTCAAAGAGATGTCCATCTGACTTTGGACCACTGTGTAGGATATCCTTTCTTAGCAGAGACACCACCCTACCTGCCCGGGGCTCTCCTGCAGCTGAGACTGGGTCCTCTGGGTGTACTCCTAATGGCCTGGTGAGAGGTCAGCCAAAACCTTTAAATTTGCAACATAATCCATGATGTGTACAATGTACTTGAACATAACTGCCCTCAACAAAACAGAATTTTGATATAATCCTTAACCAACCAGTTTGGATCTACCTTAGACCAGCAAAAGGTAAAAAAATAACCACAGTACTAACAATTTATTAGATACATATATACTAGGTACTGTGTGCTGAGTATTTTACATGCATTATCTCAATTATTTCCCAACCGCATAGATATCTTTTATTCCTTTAAAAAATATATTTTGCTTTATTTTTTTCAATTACCATTTACATTTAATATTATTTTGTATTAGTGTCAAGTATACAATATAGTGGTTAGAGTATTATATATTTTACAAAGTGTTCCCCCTGATATAACCTGGCACTATCCATAGTTATTACTCTACTTGAAGTCTGGTGCACAAAATCATGCAAGAGTGGGCTTTTCTTTCCCCAGCTGCTGTCACTGGCTTCCCTCTGGCATGTGGGACCTGGGCTTCCCTCACAGCCCTGGTTCATCTGGAAGGATGTTTGGTCTAATTAGCATATTATGCTTTTATTATAGACTAGAGGCCCGGTGCATGAAAATTCATGCACTGGAGGTGGGGTCCCTTAGCCCAGCCTGCCCCCTCTCACAGTCCAGGAGTCCTTAAGGATAGGAGGTGACCCAGCAATCAAGGGAAGGCAACGCCCCAGCACACCTCTGCTGCTGCCACTGCTGGCAGCACAAGCCTTGGTCGGCCCTGGTTACCTGAGCCTTGAGTGGCCCTGGGCAGCTGGGCAGCCACTATCCAAGGCTTGCCTGTGCCTCGGGCTGGCCCTGGGTGGTTGGGGACTGAGGGAACTGGGGGGCTTTGGAGACAGGTACGTGGAGAAGCTGGGCTCACCTGGGGGCAGGCCTGGCTTGGCCGTGTACCTGCCACCCTGGTGGGGCTGAGGAGACTGGGCATTGCCATCTTCTGGCTGTGAGTGCTGCCATCTTTGAGGGTGGGACAGTCAATTAGCATACCCCGTCCTTATTGGCTGTTTGGGAAGCCATCTTTGTGATGGCGTGAGGGTCAATTAGCATAGTCCCTCTTTATTAGATAGGATTATTGACTATATTCCCTATGCTGTACTCTACATCCCCATGAATATTTTGTAACTAATAATCTGTACTTCTCAATTCCTTCACCTTCTTATTATTCCCTTTTTAACTCATAAAGAGAGAGAGAGATTTTGACTTCCTGGTAAGGATGGAAAGTTGAGTATATGTAAATGTGTTTGCTCCTATCCAAAACTCCATTATAAGAGTAAATTGATGTTCTAAAAAGCCAAACAATGGTACATAGTGCAGGCTCATAAATATTTGTTTAATACAAACATAATGCAATGAATGAAACAATTAATAAGGCTACAAGATAAAGAAAGTAGATATTGAACTCACACCAACAAAATTTGGGACACTAGAATGACTATTACCGCACTTTGCAGACCTGAGAAAGCTGAATCCTAAGTTATCTATGGGGAAAGCCACGGAGCAGCTGGATTATAGCTCAGACGACCTCCAAGGGCTTGGGATAGGGAGCGGTTATTTCCTAATATAGGGCTGGAGTGGAGCTGAAAACAGGGCCCAGTCAAAACTTCGTTTAAGAACTGGTGGATCCCCACTCCAGTGAGTCATAGTATTTCCTCTTCCTCACCCCAGTGAGGATGAGGGTACCATGGGAAAACAGGACATACTGAATGCTATAACATTAGCATACTGAATGCTGAGACCCCCTAGCCCTCTTTCCTACCTTGGTTCCCAGAATGTGGGCCGCTAGCTGTCCTCTCCTGGCAGGAGACTTGAAATCCCTTCTCTGGGGTATCTGACTGCCTAAGAAGAAAGATACAGAATACTAAAATCAGGGGTTTCCCAATGGAGGAGCTGGCCAGATCAACATACAGCAAAAACCACCGTCAATAAGCCCCACCTACTCAGAGCTTTCCATAGGTGCCTCCTTTTAAAATATGAATAAGCAAGGGTCATCTAAACATTTGAGGAAAGCCAATGGCAAGGCAGAGACTAAAACAAACATAACAAAGCATTTTGGAGGAAGCAGAAATAATGCATGAAGAAGAAATATCTTTTAAAAACTCACTACTATTTCCAGAGATTTTTGCAGCTGTAAAAAAAGAACAGTATTCTACACAAATAAAGAAATACTCAGAGAATAAAAAAACAACTTCTAGAAGTTATAAATAGGTGGCATAAATTATAAACTCTATAAAATTATTGACAGGTAAACCTGAGTAATTCTCCTAGAAAGTAGAAAAAAAGACAAAGGGGAAAATAAGAGAGAAATTATAAAAGTCCAGGAGGTCAAACTTCAGTTAACAGGGCTGCCAAAAGGAAAGAATAGAGAACATGTCCCTGGCCCATGTGGTTCAGTCGGTTGAGTGTCTTCCTGTGCATCGAAAGGTTGCAGGTTCAATTCCCGGTCAGGGCACATACCCAGGTAAATGATAAAGCTGAGTTTGGATCCCAGGTTCACCTGAGTGTCTAACATTGGCTATAAACCACTACATAACATCACATGGGTCCCTAAGGTCTTCTTTTAGTCTATACTGGGCCCAAATATCTAGAGGGTACTACTGCATCTCAGGCAGATAGAGGGGTGAAGGGCACAGTTAATGAAAGGTGGTAGAGACATAGGTGGTCTGGTAAACCAATGGTTAATCAGAGAAAAATGAGGTGTTTCCTGAACTGAACCGGGCACTGGGGTAATCCCAAGGGGTGGCCTGTGGGTGAAGGTTTGGAGCACAGGGAAAGAGGCTCCCAAAGGACAGAAGTTTGGACTCCCTCCAGAGATGCCGGGAGGAGAGGAAGGAAGGGCGGACCGAGGAGGAAAAAGGATGCTCCTTGGACAGGAGCAAGCCCAGGGCAGCTGCAGGTTTTCATTCTTGATAAGTGCTTTCAGAGAGAGCAAATAGCAGGAGCTCAGGACTATCTGCTGGACGCATGACTGCATGACCAAGAGTCAGGGGCTCTTCCGTGGTTCAAAGTCACCATCCTGAACCCTAAGCGGTGGGAAGCTGAATGTTTCTGAGTCTCTCATTAGGCAAAGAATGCTCGAGTCTCAGGTCTCTCACCAAGACCTCCGTGGAGTGGTGTGCTGGACCCCCTCCTACCAGCTCTCAAGAACAGAATGCTATGTTTTCAGGAAATTTGTAAGCCAGTTGTCATCATGCCCGTAGCTTGAAATTGGCTGTGGTGGGAGTAGTAACACTACAGAAATCAGTAAAAACTAGGACTTAGGGCTTTGTTTTAATTTCAGAAAGCTAGTTGTTGAACATTTACCAGCACGCCACTGCCTACATGTGTTAAAGAGGGGGAAATAGACACAGATTGAGTGAGTAGGGAAAATAGAGTGATCGTGTTAATTACAAGAGATAACATTTATGGGGTAGTACTATATACACACTATATTCGGAGCTTTCATATACTTTTCATATAGTACTATCTCAACATTGCAAAAGACCCCTAAGGTAGGTATTTATTTTTACCCATTTTACACACACTGAGATTGAGGTCCAAAGAGAATAGAGGCTTTGTAGGAATAGCCAGTGAAGTAGAATCAAGCCTCCAGATTTAAAGCCCAAGCTCTGAACAACACCACAGGGAGGCAACCTTGCAAAGTGGTTAAGTGAGAGATGCAGAAGCCTGTATGCCTATATTTAAACCCCGTTCCAGTACTCACAATCATGTGACCTGGAGTGAGATATTCAGTCACTTTGTCTGTTTCTTCATCTATATAATGGGGTGAATGATAGCCAGTGAAGTAGAATCAAGCCTAGAGCAAGAGTCAGGGGCTCTTCAGTGGTTCAGAGTCACCTTCCCAGTGGGAAGCTGGAAACAGAGCCTGGTCAAAACTTTAAGAACTGGTGGATCCCCACTCCAGTCAGTCATAGTATTCCCTGTTCCTCACCCCAGTGAGAAGTGCCTGGTAGTAACAAGGAAGTTAGTTATCATTACCTTATTGACAAAGTTTGATGGTTTATATCCTATTCTGTATTTAATGAGACTAACTCAAAAAACTACACTTGATCTCTGATGGATACACAAGAAACTGGTTCGTTGGGAGCCTCCAGGGAGAAGTGGGAAGGAGGCTGAATCAGCCAAGGTCTACCCAGGCAGCAACCACAGTAGTCATTTGAGCAGAGAAAACGTAACACACCGAAGTGTTAATGCGATGTACAATCGTTAAGCAGGGAACTGAAGGGGTAAACACTCCAAGGTTTCATGGAAGTCGTAATTACAGGAAGCTGCTACCACCTGTTGGGGTGGGGAAAACACAGGGAAGCCCAGCTGGAGTGGTTGAGTGTTGACCTATGAACCAGGGGGTCACAGTTCAGTTCTGATCGAGGGCACATGCCCAGGTTACAGGCTTGAACCCCAGTGTAGGGTGTGCAGGAGGCAACCAATCAAAGATTCTCTCTCATCATTGATGTTTCTCTCTTCCTCTTTGAAATCAATGAAAAATATATTTAGGGGAGAGTTGCCATGAAATTCATTATTAAAACTTAGTGTTTGAGGACAGGGACCCCTGAGGAAGTGGGCACCGATGGCTGGAGCTGGTGTCTTGAGGGGGTGCACCGAAGCTGTAGTGTTAGAAAAAGCACACATGGAACTTAGCTGCTGCTTCAGGCGGTGGGGTGAAGAAGCGATGCTCGGGTGGGGTTCATACCACAGCCCACAGAAGGCTTCACCACCCCCCTGCCACTGTTATGGGGATCGTCTCACAGGAGGCAGCTGACAAAGCAGAAACATACTCTGCAGAGCCCCAGGTGCAGCATCCAAAAGCTGAGTGAAAAGGATGGGTTTGGACCTGCCAGACAATAACTTAATAACTGGCACAGAGTCTTCAACTGAGTAGCTGGATTACCTTCGGAATTGTGTTCTATTGGGAGCATTACCTAACTTTTAAAATACATAAAGTTTAAGTTTTTTTTTTAAAAAAAAGAAAACTGATATTTGTCACTGAGCGTGACTGTGTTATATATTTGGCACAAAAAATAAGTGCTTAATATGCATTTATTGAGTGACTGAGTGAACGGGAAGAAGCAATTTATGCACGGGTGCCTTACAATCATTTCTCAAGAGGAAACAGTGGGAGACAAAACAAGTCCAGTCCCTACTTCCATGGTGAGGGGAGGGAACAGGCTTACAAGTTAACAAATGAGTCAATTGCAAACTGTGACAGAGGGAAAGAAGGGACCAAACCTGAGGAGAGTATGCTTAGTACAGGGGTGTGGTCGGAGAGCCTTTTAGATGGGGCAGGGAGTCCTTTCTGTGATGGTAACATTTAAACTGAGGCCTAAAGGATGTAAACGACCAACCCCACAGGATTTGAGGGGAGAGAACCTTAGGCAGAGAGAATGGCCCTGAGGCAGGAGAGAGGTTGGTGTGCTTCAGACTGGCTGATGGCCTGGGGACAGGAGTGTGCTGAGGGAGAGAGCTGTATGAGCTGAGAGGTAGCAGGGGCTGGTTCCTTTGGGCTTGGTAGGGTATGGAAGGGGGTTGTTTCTTATTCTAAATCCAATTTTAAAAATAAATGTAGTATTTAACCTAGCTGGTGTGGCTCAGATGGTTGGGTGTGATCCTATGCACCAAAAGGTTGCTGGTTCGATTCCCAGTCAGGGCACATGTTCAGGTTTCCGGCTTGATGTGTACAGGAAGCAGCCAATTGATGTTGCACGCTCACATCAATGTTCCTCTCTCCCTCTCCCTTTCCCTCTCTCTCTAAAAGTCAATAAAAATATATTATTTAATATCATAGTACTTTAGTGGACATTATCATCGGGCTTGTATTACTTGAAGACCACTGTGCCTGGTAGAGAATGGGTCGCAGTGATCAAGAGGGGAAGGAGGGGTGTGTATTCCTTTCCTGAGGCTACCAACTTGGTGGCCTAAAACAACAGATACTTATTTTCTCACAGTGCGGGAGGGGAAAATTCCAAAATCAAAGTGCCAGTAAGGCCACACTTCCTCTGGCGTCTCCAGGGAAGAACCTCGTCTCTTCAGCATCTGGTGGCTCCAGATGTTCCTTAGCTGGTGGTAGCATCACGCCAATCTCTGCTTCTGTCTTCACATGGTCTCCTTTCTGGGTCTTCTTGCCATGTGTCTTTGTTTCTCCTTTTCTTATCATGGCACTTGTTGGATTTAGGGCCTATCCAGTTAGTCTAGGATGATCTCAAAATGAGATCCTTTACATCTGCAAAGACCTATTTTCCAAATAAGGTGACAATCACAGGGGTGAATTTTGGGGAGGGCGACAATTCAATCCACCACAGAAATCAATGAGGAGATTAAAGCGATTATTATGCAGGTGAGGGGCAATGGTGGCTTAGGGTAGGGAGGTGACTACAGAGATGGAGAAAAGTGGATGGGTGATGTACTTTTCAGCATTCTCCAGAGAAACAGAATCCACAGGATGTATATATTATATAAAGAAAGAGATTTAATATAAAGGATTGGTTCACATGAGAAGTCTCAAGATCTATAGTCACTAAACTGGTGATCAGGAGAGTAACTGTACAGTTCCAGTATGAGGGGGAAGGCCTGAGAACCAGACTGATCATGTAAATTCCAGGCCCAAAGCTGGCAGGCTTGAGACTCAAGAAGAGCCACTGTTTTTTTCCAAGTCTGAGACTGGAAAGGAGCAATATCACAGCCCAGCAGCCAGGCAGAAGTAGTTCTTTCTTACTCAACACCTTTTTTGTTCTACTTAGGTCTTCAATGGATTGTATGAAGCTCATCCACATTAAGGAAGACAATCTGTTTTACTTTATGGATTGAAATGTTAAATCTCGTTCAGAAACTCCATCATAGACAAGCCCTGAATAATGCTTGGCCAATGTCTGGTAATATCATAGCCCAGTCAAGTTGACACATAAAATTTGCCATCACTGATGGGAAGTAAGGGATGAAAGAAGGGAATAAGGAGGTGTCTCATGTTCCAGGAAGAGCTATATACTGAGTAGCTTAATTCAGGGCCATATGGCAGAGCGGAGAGGAGAGACCTCAGAGAAACCAGAGGCTGGTCGTGTTGGAGAAGAAAGCTGAGCCACCACCTCAGCACTGATCCCTCTCCTGCAGCTTTTATCTTCCCCCATCCCTAGAAAAGTATTTTCCTGCCAACTACTGAGGCAAATTGCTTCCTTTATGAAGGAATCCTTTGGCTGTGATGGCAATATCACCAAGCACATGGATAAGTGCAAAGCTGGATTACACTGAGCGCCATCGTCTGACACGGATATGGAATCTTTTAAAACCTTCTCTCTAAATCTCCAGCTCATTCAGGACTGCTCAGGAATATACAATTGATATCAGTCTAATGTTCTGCACCAATTCCATACACTCTGATTTCAATTTGAGTGGATGATTTCCATACCAGTGAAATTATGAGACCATGGCCACACTCAGCATCCTCCAGCATTTTGTATCTTACTGTTTTTTTCCTTATATTAAGATAGAAATCCACTGAGATTTTAACATATAAACAACCCTACAGCCTGGCTCAGTGGCCGAGTGTCGACCTATGAACTAGGAGGTCACGATTCGATTCCTGGCCCAGCCCATCTTTTTGAGCGTATAGGTCTTGGAGACACGTGGCCACATGGAACTGCCCACCTCCCCTCAGTCAGGACCTATCCCTGGATCCCTATCAATGACCAGGGGGCACTGTCACAAGGAGCAGAACGTGTTGTCCACTAGCAGGGACTATAGACACAGCACCCTCCTTTAGAAGAAAGTGCAGCAGGGAAGACTTAGCTAACTCAACAACTTGCAAGGGACCTGATCTTTTCTTAATGTCCAAGAGAATTCATCTAGCTCCTATCCACAGCATTGGCCAGAAAGCCAAGATCTGAATGATCCACATGGCACCTCTGGGAAGAGCCCAACTGGAGGTGGCGGATGATGTAAGTCAGCTGAGGACCAAGCTGAGATGAGAGGATTGACCACAGCAGTTGGTGAGAGGTCAGGAACCACACCTGGCCTATCTGGATGGGCAGGAGAAGAGGGGCAGAAAGCCATTCAGCCTGGCGGGCCTGGTCTTGGTTCTACCACAAGCCAAGTGAGGGATGATGAGTGAGGATGAGCATATTAATTTCCTTCCTCCCAGCACCCTCCAGGCCTCAGTTTGCCCACCAATCAAATGACTGGGTTTATTAGACCAGTGGTTCAAACTGTACCCTGCATTAGAATAAGCTGGAGGGCTTGGATTAAACAGGCGCCTCGATTCCACCGCCAGGGTATCTGAGCCAGCGGGTCTGGGATGGGGTCCGAGAATTTGCACTTCTAACAAGTTCCCAGATGATGCTGTAGCTACTGACCTAGGACCACACTCTGAGAACCGGTGGTCCAGCCCATCACTAAGACTCCTTCCACAGCTAACACGCAGGAGTCTGGTCTACTCCGACATCAGGCTAGATGGACAGCTTGGACTATGAGCCAGGGAAGCCTCTTGCTTGGGGAAGGAGGTCGTTCCCAATCCCGCTGAGATCAGACTGTGCCCCCCTCCACCACCACCACCACCCTTTCTGCTTCTCATCACCACAAGGACCGTTTTTCCAGGGAGTCCTGGACTCCAGAAATACCCAGCTGCTTCCAGCCTGCTGGAAAATGTTGACTTTTTCTTTCTTTCTTGGCCAGATTCTGGGGTTAGCATGGCTCCCTGACACGTAGGCCACACAATCGGCTCTCACAACCCACTTCCTCAAG
>PVJN01040517.1:0-19212 GCA_004026805.1 Lasiurus borealis
GCTTCCCTGCTTTAGGCAGAAGCTTTTCCATATTCAAGCCACCTATTAAAATGCAAATATCCCCCTGTGAGAATATCCTAACACCAGCTAACATTTTAGCAGAAATCAGCTGACAGGACATGATACACAAACAAGCAACGAGAGGAGGCAGAGTAGAAGCCTGTGTGTGTAAGGGATGTGGGCACGGGTAGGAAAGAGATCCTCTCCCCTCCCTACCCCACCCCACCCCCGACCCTGAGAGGAGGAGGATTTTACAAAATTGCAGGAGACCTGGAGTCCCACTTTAGGCCAATCTTGCAGGCAAAAGTCTAAATATAAATTCTAGGGAAGAATCGTTTTTTATTTGGGCCCAAATACTTTTGTCATTTCACCTGCCTTTCCCTACAATGAGATAAAAGACACCCCCAAAAGAAGTGTCTTTATGATAATATATTTTTTTTTACTTAGTGGGCATCTCCACAGGCTAGTAAGAGAAAGATACCTGCAAAATGAATCCCCCCACCCCACCCCAACACACACACACACACACACACACTCATAACCTCGAGGCAGTTCTAATCACCAGCAGGACTGTGTCCGAGGAATTATTATCACTTTCCAATGCAGAGGACAATGAATGGGCCTGGCTCTCCCTGAAACACAGGGAGCGGGAGCCAGGAGTGGGAGCCTGGCAGACAGATTCTCTCCAGACTGAATACACGCGGGGGGGATTGGAGGGGGGGGGGGATCACTGTCCCCAGGAAGCATCCATCACTTTTTAAGCAACGGCTGTGCACACCAACTTTGGCTCCCGACTTCTGTAATATTTCTCTGTTATAAATTGGGCAGCACAGCGTGTGGTCAAGGAGCCATTAGAAACCCTCTCGAAAGGAATTTTTCCCCCCCAGGGACTTAATTTCTTAAAATCTTGGAGCCATTGTTCTCTTGGAAAGTAGGACAGCGTCTCTTTGAGCCTGCCAGACAGAAACAAAACCAAACAAAACAAAAAAGCCAGGTCTCCCCAAGGATTGCTGGGGAGCAGTCTTCCCCCTGCGCACCTGGAGGCCCTGTGTCCTCCGCCGGAGCCGCTAGATCACTCTAATGAGAACAGATGGCTCGCGTTGGGAGATGGGCTTGATGCGAGAGGCCTCCCAGGTCCTCCTTCTGAAACCCGATTTTAGCAGGGTTTTTTTTTTTTTTTTTTAACTGGGAATGAGAGCAGGTTGTTTAAGTGGCAGCCTCGATGTGTGCCAGCAAAGTGGGCTGTTAATGGCACAGAGACATTCACTGTTGACTTTTGGAGAGCTCAATCAAAGCACTTACAACGGAGAGGGCGGGGTCTTCAGAGGCCCGGGTTCAAGGATGGAGGAGGAGGTTGCCCTGAGCAGCCCAGGGGAGCTCCTTCTCCTGGTCCCTGGCAGAGAAGAAATCGCACCCTTCCAACCCCTACCCCTGCCTCCAGCCGCCTAACGCACCATGTGGCTGGAGCGTGGGAAAGTCCCTGGCAGGGTGCAGGCGGGAGGGCCAAGGTTACACCCGAGGGGTTAGGAAAGCCAGGCTGAATCTGAACCCGGAAACTTTGGTGGATCCCGCCCCCCAACTCCACTCGTCAGAAGTGGCAGAAGTCACCAGCCTGGCTGTGATCGCTGTTTCTCATCCTGCAGTATTCACAATCGGGTAGGGGGGAGAGGGGCAGAGGGGGCTAGGCAAAGACCCCCAAGAGGTACCCATAAAATAAAGGCAAAGAAAAAGTTAGGCCAAAACCGGTTTGGCTCTGGATAGAGCATCGGCCTGCAGACTGAGGGGTCCCAGGTTCAATTCCGGTCAAGGGCACATATCTTGGTTGCGGGCACATCCCCAATAGAGGGAGTGCAGGAGGCAGCTGATCGATGTCTCTCTCTCATCAATGTTTCTAACTCTCTATCCCTCTCTCTTCCTCTCTGTAAAAATTCAATAAAATATATTTTTTAAAAAAAGTTAGGTTTCAAAAGCAGAAAACTCTGATGTGTTGTTGTTGTTGTTAAAGCAGGGTATTTTTTTAAATATATTTTTATTGATTTTAGAGAGAGGAAGGGAAGATAGAGAGATAGAAACATCCATGATGAGAAACTTCAATGCCTTCTGCACACACCCCCTGTTGGTAATGGAGCCTGCAGCCCAGGCATGAGATCAGACCAGGAATGGAACTGTGACCTCCTGGCTCATGAACTGACACTCAGCCTCTGAGACACACCAGCCAAGCACAACTCCTGAACTGTAAACTCTGCTTTTCTGCAAAAGTTGTTTCTTTATCATCATACTTAGCAAATTTATATTACCTCTATTTCAGGGTCTCAGGAAGCCATGAAGAGAGAAAGAGATTTCCATGGTGAGAAATGAGAAATGATGCGGGGAAGAAAGTGGCCTGTGGAGCAGACTTAAAGAGGAAAAATGGTTCTGGAGTCGCTTGTCACGGAGGTGTCTGAAAAGGAAAGAGGGCCAGCACTGGGTGAGCGGGCAGGGGAAATGGGAAAGGCAGGGAGTTCGGATCCTGAGCTTTGCATCAGGTCAAAGGTGAGGACTGCAAATGAAGCTCTAGGAAGGACTTTTCCAATGGTGGCCCTTTAAAATGAATACTACAATAAATGCAGAAACTAAAATCATTTTTGCTTTCTGTGCCTGTGAGCAGTGTTCAAAAAGGACGGAGAGCCCAGGCAGCATTGGCTCAGTGGTTGAGCACCGACCTATGAACCAGAAGGTCACAGTTCAATTCCTAGTCTGGGTCCATGCTCAGGTTTTAGGTTCAATCCCCAGTGAGGAGTGCACAGGAGGTAGCTGATCAATGATTGCCTCATCATTGATGTTTCGATCTCTCTCTGAAATCAATAAAAATATATTTTTTCAATGACAAAGATTAAACCTTCATATTCTAGATTTCTTCTGTGTCTTTTTAAAAGTAATAATAAAAAAAAAACACAGGCCAGTGAATTGGAAGATGGCGGCATAGGCAAACACCTACACTGCTGCCTCGCACAATTTCAAAGCTACAACTAAAAGACAGAACAGACATCATCCAGAACCACAGGAAAGCTGGCTGAGTGGAAATTCTACAACTAGAAGGAAAGAGAGGGGCTCACAGAGACCCAGAGGAGCTGCAAAAAGCTGAGGTACAGAGACGCATGCGTGGAGAGAGTGGGTGCCTTTCTCTGGTGGGAGGGAGACAGAGACTCTCAAAGGCATTGAACTCCTTTTCCTACCACACTAATCCCCTGATCCAGCCAAAACTCATTCAGGGGGAGTTTGGACTGTGAAGGGAGAGGAGTGCACAGAAATTTAGGGGAGTTGCAAAAGATCTGAAGTCTGGTGGCGCACACAGCACTTCACGCAGAGGACCCACTGCTGATAGTGCCACTGGTTTTCACGAGTTAGCAGGAGACAGACCCTCCCAACTGCACCACTTCTAACTTCACTAAACCCGGGTTTCAGGCAAAACCCTGGGGACCCAGACTCATATGGTCCCAGAGCACAGGGGAGCTGGAGGGGCAGCAGTCTAGAGACAGAGAGAGAGAGAGAGAGAGAGAGAGAGAGAGAGAGAGAGAGAGAGAGAGAGAGAGAATGCGCACAGGGACCGCTCCAGCGATTACCCAGTCACGTGAGACTCAGGGGCCTTGGAGAAGGAGCCCAACTGGAAGGCAAGGTGGTCCCTTAAGCCCTGAGACTCCACCCATCCCAAGCTCAACATAGAGGCTTTTGCAGTTTTTCAAGTCTGGTATCATAAGGCTCAATCGAACACAGAAATTCTCCTGGCATAGTGAAAATGCCGAGACAAGGGAAGGGATCACAAACAAAAGAAATGGAGGAAAACAAACGACTGGATATAGAGTTCAAAACCATGCTTATAAGGTTTTTCAAGAATATCCTAGAAAAGGTGGATAAAGTTAGCGAGTCCCAAGAAGAGATGAAAAAGGACCAACTAGAGATGCAAAAGATCCAACTAGAGATGGAAAAGGACCAACTAGAGATGATAAAGGACCAAATAGAAATTAAACATACACTGACTGAAATAAAAAATCTTATACAGAGACATAAGAGCAGACTAGAGGAAGGCAAGAATCAAGTCAAAAATTTGAAATATAAAGAATCAGAAAACACTCAACTGGAAAAGCAAGAAGAGAAAAGAATCCAAAAATGTGAAGATAATGTAAGGAGACTCTGGGACAGCCTCAAGCGTACCAACATCAGAATTGTGGGGGTCCCAGAAGAAGAGAGAGAACAAGATAATGAAAACCTACTTAAAGAAATAATGACTGAAAATTTCCCACATCTGGTAAAAGAAATAGACTTACAAGTCCAGGAAGCACACAGAACCCCATATAAAAGGAATCCAAAGAGGACTACACTGAGACACATCATAATTAATATACCAAGAGCAAAAGTCAAAGAGAGAATATTAAAAGCAGCAAAAGAAAAACAATTAATTACCTACAAGGGAGCACCCATACGACTGTCAGCTGATTTCTCAACAGAAACGATGCAGGCCAGATGGGAGTGGCAAGAATTATTCAACGTGATGAATAGCAAGAACCTACAACCAAGAATACTCTATCCAGCAAAGCTATCATTCAGAATTGAAGGACAGATAAAGAGCTTCACAGATAAGAAAAAGCTTGAGTTCATCAACTCCAAACCAGTATTATATGAAATGCTGAAAGGTACTGTTTTAGAAGAAGAAGAAAAAAAAGGTAAAAGATAAAAACTTATGAACAACAAATACATATCTATCAAGTGAATCTAAAAATTAAGTGAATTAAAAACTTGATCAACAGAATAAACTGGTGAATATAATAGAATCAGGAGCACAGAAAGAGAGTGGACTGATAATTCTCAGGGGGAAAGGTGGGAGGGGTGTACAGGAAGTGACTGGACAAAAATCATATACCTATGGACTCATCAATTGTGGGGGGAGGTAAGGGTAGAGGGAGGAGGAATTGGGATGGAGGGGAGCTATGGAGGGGAAAAAAGAGAAACAAATCTAATAATCTGAATAATAAAGATTTAATTTAAAAAAAACACACAGGAGAAATGACAATGATGATCAACCAGTGGACCCCTGCTACCTCCCCTAGGTAAATCTGTCACTAAAGGCTAAAATCCCTGTCCCATTTATTGTTCTTACATCAGCAAGAGTGTGTGTTTGTGTGTGTGCTTTATGTGTGTGCATTTCTCAATAATTTCTAAAGGCTTTATTTGTTTTTGCAGGGGTAGACTCCACTTTGGTTCCTAAATATATGATCCTTCTAAGTAATATCCAGAAGCATAAGGAGTGATTACCTTTTGGTAATTATAAAACTTTTTAGAAATTATAGAAGTATTTCTGTAGGTAATACCTAATTTTGATCAAGTAGATATTATTGACTGTAGACTGCACACATATTATGTAATGTAATTTTCACAACAATCCCATAAGCATGCATTTTTCTCTCAGTTTAAAAATGAAGAAACTGAGGCTCTTGGTAAATAAATTACTAAGTTATCACTATAAATAAAATATTTGTATCCCCCTAAAAAATTGTTGAAGTCTTAACCCTCAATGCATAAGGACGTAGGGTCTTTGGAAGGAAATTAGGCCATGAGGATAGAGTTCTCATGAATGATATTAGTGCTTTTATAAAAACAGACACAGAGAGATGATCTCTCTTGTCCATATAAGGACATAGCAAGAAGGCGACCATCTACAAACCAGGAATAGAGCCCTCACTAGGAACCAAATTAGCCACCACCTTGATCTTGTTCTCCCAGCCTCCAGAACTAGGAGAATTAAATGTCTACAAGCTGACTAAGATAGTTACTCACCCAGTAAGTAACGGAGCAAGGGCTTGATACAAAGTCAGTTTCTACTGCACCAAACTGCATCTGAGGCTCAACCTAGCTTGACCAACCTCAGCCTGGAATGACAATCACAATAATATCTTCATGATTATGTGGCTCGTGGAACTAACAAAACACTTTTACACCCATCACTTACTTAAGAGTGTGTTGTAAAAAGCAGGGTCTGGAATTTTAGGACTCACACCCTAAATCATAATACCCACTGTACAGAACATC
The DNA here is from genome assembly GCA_004026805.1 of Lasiurus borealis. Taxonomy (NCBI): domain Eukaryota; kingdom Metazoa; phylum Chordata; class Mammalia; order Chiroptera; family Vespertilionidae; genus Lasiurus; species Lasiurus borealis. Next base: position 6,064 of record PVJN01040517.1, read on the forward strand.
ATTGCCTATTTCTAATAGAATCTGATGAAACAAGCTTGAAACTCATAACACGCCGTGTGTCTGAGGATGGAGGGACACTGGCACTCTCTTCCACATGACATGTCCCATGGCATAAATTTCCTGGAGAATAATTTTGTAATAAAAATTTTTAAAGTCCACAATCTTTGCCCCAGTAACTCTGCTTCTAATCCTATATTTTAAGAAAGGGATCAGAAATGTTCAGAAAGATTAAAAAAAAGAGATATTCATGACAAGATATCAAATAAGAGTAAAAAACTTAGAAGCAACCTAAAAATCCATAAAAATCATTATTAATTGACTAAATAGATCATATACACACAAACACACATGTGTGTGTATAACAGAATATCACACATTTGTTACATATGTCATCAAAGAATATGGAAAGATATGTAGAATGCTCCTAATAAAATTTAAGTGAAAAAATAAGTAACAGCCAAGCTGGTATGTCTCAGTAGTTGAGCATCAACCTATGAACTAGGAGATCATATACCCAGGTTATAGACTTGATCACTAGTGTCGGAGGTGAAGGAAGTAGCCAATCAATGATTCTCGCTCATCATTGATGCTTCTATCTCTCTCTCCCTCTCCCTTCCTCTCTGAAATGAGTAAAAGTGTTCTCTCCTAAAAAGAAGCAAAGTAAGACAAGGTTAGCCAGATCACATCCACACAGGCCCATGTTCAAAATGTACTTGGATTTGTGCTCTTCAGAACTCTAACTCCTGATTACCTTGAAATTTTTCTTGAACTATAGCAGGATCTATTGTTCCAAGCAGTTCTAAGCTTTAGAAGCCTTGGTGATGAATAGTGTGGCTCCTACCATGGCACCTCATGACCAGGCTTTTCACAGCTGTCCTACTGTGCCAGGTGGCTACGTTGCATAATATTGACCAAGCCCTTGATGTTTCCATTTCAGTGTCCTCATATGCAACAATAGGATAAATACTCCGTCTCTTTTCTAACCAGGTTTTTGAGAGGATCAAATAACATGATGGAGATAAACATCTATGAAAGAGATTGCCATTCTCTATCCATTCTCCCCAATAACACTCCAACCCCCAGCTAAATACACACTGAGCAGCCAGAGACTTCTGCGCCCAGCCTTCATTGCAGTTACATGTAGCCAAGCAACCCTTGCTTATCGATGCAATACAAAAAAAAATGGCATCTGCACCTCTCAGGCCATACCTCTAAAAAGGAGCTGCTTGCCCTATTGTATCCTGCCGGGGGTCTTATCCAGCATCTAGAAGGGTTCAGAAATTTGGAAAAGAGGCTGCTGTAAATTAATCAAGAGTCCAGAGATGAAACATAATTTTGGAAGGCATTTGGGGGGAGCAGAGGAGACTTAGCTAAAGAAACCAAATTCCTCCTGTCTCTCTGGACTCCTTGCTTTTTATTAATACAAGTTGTCCTAAAGCAAGGGAGATAGACGTACATATCAAAGGCAAGGTTTAGTATACAGAATCCGTTGTCAGATTGGAGGAACTGCCTAAGGCTGTTCAGGTGTTTAGCCAGCAGGAGGCAATAACAAGTAGATTGAAATGCCCTCAGCTATCTGACAGCAAGCAATCATTTATGCATCCTTTTCAGGTTTGAGGACATGCCCTCAGCCATTCCAGATGATTCAGCCCTGCTGACATGCTAGAATTAGCTTCCAGCAGTATCCTTTCCTTCTTCCTTCAAATTAGATTTGGACTTAGTGGTGATGAGTCATATTTGACCTTAGAGGATGGTGGATGAACAAAACAAAAGATGTCTGAGTCCCACACAACCTCATGAAGCAGATCCCCTTATTACCCCTGGGCCACCTACCAGTTCATTTTTCTAAGGGATAAAGAAGTAATCCTTCTATTTTATTAAATCCACTGTTATTTTGTTCTCTAATACAGCAGCTGAGCCAATATCTTAACTATTGCAACATCCTTTGAACATATGAACTGTCATGTCGAGACGTGATATTGTTCTTATTGTTAATTACATCTGCTGTCTTGATTTGACAACCCCTCTTGTCACACAGCAGGCACCATCTTATTCACAGGACCACAGTTTCTGCTTTTGCACCACCTCACCTTCAGCTGTCTGGCATTCACATGTGAGAGTTGCTCCTAGCATCCCTCTGGCACCGTTTCTTCTGTTTCTATACCAAGTCTCCCTGGTAACTTTCTTTCTTACAAAACTGAACTTTCTGTTGAGTATTTGGAAGCTTAGCAAATACCAGGTCAAAGCCCCTGCAATAACTATCCTCACATGAGATGTCTTCTCACCCTGACTTAGAGCAAGAAAAAAACACCATCATTTTATTTCTAAATAGCCTTCAACCAAGCAAGCTAAACCTTTCAACTGAAAAGTTTACTTGAGGGGTTGTTTTTGGGTTTGGGTTTTTTTGTGGGTTTTTTGTTTGTTTGTTTGTTTTGTTAAGCGTATTGGGGTGATGTTGGTTAATAAGATTATATAGGCTCTAGCAGGTTTGGCTCAGTGGATAGAGCATTGGCCTTCGGACGGGATCCCAGTTTCTTTTCCAGTCAAGAGCACTTGACCAGGTTGTAGGCTTGATCCCAGTAGGGGGATTGCAAGAGGCAGCCAACCAATGATTCCCTCTCATCACCGATGTTTCTATCTCTCTCTCTCCCTCTCCCTTCCTCTCTGTAATCAATAAAAATATTTTTTTAAAGTGCATATAGGTTTCAAGGGTACATTTCTATTATACAGGATCTGTATATTGCATTGTGTGCCCACCACCCAAAGTCAAATCATCTCCCATCACCATATATTTGGCCTCCTTTACTGTTTACTGTTCTCTCACATCCCTTCCCTCTGGTAACTGCCATACAGTTGTCTGTGTCTATGAATTTCAGTTTATATCCCACATATGAATGAAATCATATGGCTCTTAGCTTTTCTTGACTTCTTTCGCTTACCATGATATTCCCAAGGGCCATCCATGTTGCTGCCAATGGTGATATTTCATCTTTTCTCCTGATGGAGTAGTATTCCATTGTATATATGTACCACGTCTTCTTTATCCAGTCCTCTATCAAAGGGCACTTTGGTTGTTCCCAGGTCTTGGCCACAATGAATAGCGCTTCAATGAATACAGGAATGCAGATACATTTGTGAATAAATGTTTTCAAATTTTTCAGGTAGATACCCAGAAGAAGGATTGCTGGGTCATATGGTAACTCTATTCTTAATCTTTTGAGGAACCTCCATGTTTTTTTCCATTGTGGCAGTTTCCAGTCCCACCAGCAGTGAATGAGGGTTCCTTTTTCTCCACAACCTCTCCAACACTTGTTATTACTTGTCGTATTGATAATAGCCATTCTAATAGTTTTCATTTGCATTTCCCTAATAGCTAGTGGAGTTGAGTATATTTTCAGATATCTGCTGGTCATCTGTATGTTTTGGGGGGAGAAGTGTCTTTTCAGGTCCTCTGCCCATTCTTGGATTGTGTATTTGGTGTTGGGGTGTAGAAGTTCTTTATGTATTTTGGACATTAACCCCTTGTCAGAGGTGTTGTTTGCAAATATCTTCTCCCATGAGGTTGGTTGCCTTTTTGTTTTGTTGTCAGTTTCTTTTCCTGTGCAGAAGCTTCTTAGTTTGAGATAGTCCTTTTTTTTCCCTTTACTTCCTTTGCCTTTGGAGTTAAATTCACAGAATCTTCTCCAAGATCGAGATTCATAAGTTTAGTACCTATGTTTTCTTCTATGTAATTTGTTTCACATCTTATATTTAGATATTTGATCCACTTTGAATTAATTTTTGTACATGGGGACAAACTGTAGTTTAGTTTCATTCTTTTGCATGTGGCTTTCCAATTTCCCCAGCATCATTTATTGAAGAGGCTTTCTTTTCCCCATTTGTTTTTTTGGGGTTTTTTAATGCCACACACAAACAGATGAACCTACCATGTCTGCTTTGGAGAAAGTGCAGGAAAAAATAACTAAGAGGCAATATTACCAAGGATGTTTACTTCTTCCATCTCATTTCTCCTCATACCATCTTGCACTCTATGATCAGCCATCCTGAAATATATGTACTAGTAGTTTCCAAAGTGTCATGTAGACATGACACTTCAGGGCTTGTACATGTCACCATCCTCTCACATTGATCTGTTAACTCCTACGCATCGTCTGCCTCTCAGTTTGAACGCCCACCCTCCAGCAAGCCTTTTCTGACTCTCCAAGACGGGGTCAAGCAGCCGGCATCACGCTGACTGCTCTGTATCAGAATGACCTCTTTACTTGTCAGTATCCCCACTTGGACTATAAGCATCTGTAAGGTAGGGACTGTGTCCTATCCACCCCTGTGTGTCTGTCTTCTAATGTGGGGCCTGGCACAAAGCAGACACTCAGTAAAATCGGAGGAATGAATGAAGGTATCATGCCCCAAACAAAGGCTCTTAGCAGTTTTGCACCACACAGAGAAACAGACAGCAGGCCCTGCTAAAAAAGGCAACCACTGCCAGGACCACACTGTCTCCCACAGTGCCCACACACTATACCCTGTTTCCCCAAAAATAAGACAGTATCTTATGTTAATATTTGTTCCCAAAGATGTGCTAGGTCTTATTTTTCCATAAAGAAGAATACGGTACACATTTATTGTTGAACCAAAAAAAGGAAATTTATTACCTGTATAAGGTACGGTAGTAGTTGTCATCACAAACCAGCTCACTGATTGGCTGCAGTGCAGCCGGAGCTGTTCAGGCAACGTGGGGTCTCTTTAAATCAGGAGTCAGACGCCTGACGGTAGCTTCAGGGGCCTTATATTCTGGAAAGGCCTTATGTTTGGGAGAGGCCTTATTATCGGGGAAGTCTTATTTTGGCGGGGATGCCTTATATTACAGCGAGAAGCAACACTGAAAGTAGGTCTTATTTTCAGGGGATGTCTTACTTTCGGGGAAAGAGGGTACATTTTAGAAATCCAAGGACATCTGGTTCCAGGCGTGGAAGCTTGGAAAACAAAACTTTTCCCTACTGGCTGTGAGACTCAGGATCAGAAAACTGTGTCCACCGGAGCTGCCCTGGCCGGTTTGGCTAAATGGATAGAGCAATGGCCTGTGGACTGAAGGGTCAAGGGCACATGCCCAGCTTGCAGGCTCGATCCCCAGTAGGGAGTGTGCAGGAGGCAGCCAATCAATGACTCTCTCATCATTGATGCTTCTATCTCTCTCTCCCTCTCTCTTCCTCCTCTCAAATCAATGTGTGTGTGTGTGTTTAAAAAGAAAGAAAACCTTGCCCACGGGGGGTGGGAGTGTGGCCTGTATGATCCCATGTCCACACATGTGTTAGAATACTTAAAAAATAATTTCTCCCTTTAAAGCAAAGTGCACCCCACCTTCTACTGCAGCAGCCAAGAGCCCTCGGGAAGTGGCCCTGTTAGAGATTTACTGGGACCTGGTTAGCATCATGCTGTAGTTCCTGCTGAGTGCATTGCAACTGCGTGCCAATGGCCTGGCATTTTTAATAAGAACAATTTCCGTGGGCAGTGGGTTTGCAAATATGCTAGTTTGATGGCTATTAGTATTCGCTCTGTTTCAAAGATCCCGCGTTAGTCTCCACCTGGTCTGACGTTTATTTAGTGCTCACTATTAGAATGAGTAATAAGCCCGTTAGCTTTTGACAGATAGTTCTTTAAGCAGGAGACCTATGAGCAGGCACGCTGCACTGGAGCCCCTGCGGAGCAGAGGAGAATCCTAGGTTGTACTCCCTGGGTCCCCCGAGGGGTGAGTGAAATTGGAGGTCGGTGGCAGGGTCAGCACATCTGAAAATAGCTCTTGTGGAAAACGTGCTGTGCAGTGTGGAACCCATTTCTGCGGGGGCTGTTGAGACCTTCCATGGCCAGGATCCCTCCCACGGGGATGAGCGGGAGGTAGGAAGGCATGTGGATTCAGCACTTGTAGCCAATTTAGAAACTTCAAATTTACAAGGAATTCTTTGTGGGTATTTTTATAATCCCAGCGTACCTTTTCCTACCCCTCTGAGAGGACAGAAATAGACAAACTACTCTCACCTATGCTCCATTGATAGAGAAAGAAAACATAGAGAAACTGACAGCCCGGCCCTGTAGGAGGTGCCACCGGCTAAGCCAGGAACAGCAGGGGGGGTTCTGAGGCCTGGACCACGTCCTGACCACCAGCTCACGTGAATGATGCAGGGCCTGGTACCTGCCATATAGGCCTGCCATAGATGTTTACTGAATGAATGAATGAATGAATGAATGAGGTCACCTAACCAGCCTACCTCAAACTTCTGTAACACAAAGATCTCTTTGGAAGAAAAAAAAATTGTCTCTTAACTCCAGAGATTATGTTCTAAACCACGATTTAGGTAACACAACCTTAAGGAAGTTCATTCTCATTCTTTGTAACTCTCAGTAGCAAATTACCATTGCAAAGTAGAATTCAAACCCTTCTAACTGATAAAAGTATGTTTTGACTATTGAAAGGACAGCATCATGTTTTAAAGTCCTCACAGAATTCATAGGACTCGGATATCAGCAGCGAGTCCTCAGATAATGCAGGTGGTGAGCCCTTGGCGTTGTTCTTTAGGAGACCCTCATCCCCCTGTCTGCGGGTGATGAGGGTGATGGGATGGCGGCCAGCCTCCCACTCGCCTCGGGAGAGGACAGGGGGCAGTGCCAGCAGGGCAGGCAGAGCGTGGAGAATGGGGTTTGGATGCTGCAGCAAAGCCAAGCTCCACTCCCACTGCATGTTGAGAGAAGGTCCCCCTGGGAAGGTAGGTGTGAACTGGGCCTGGGAACGCAAAGAGGACTCGATGACACAGAGAAGGGGAGGAGGGCTTTGGTGGTGAAGAAAACGGAGTCCTTTCCTGGCCTATGGATTCACTGCCTCCTTTTAAATTGGACTTGCCAGCCCTGAGGACGTGCATCAGAAGTCTGCCCAAAGCTCCAAGGGCTAAGTGGGTTTTTTAGCGATGCCCAGCCAGGCAGGACACACTAGAAATATAATTAAAAATCTACAGAACACTTATTCCTCAGTGAAAAAAAAGCACCCCCAGGAGGTGGAAGAAGATTATTCTTTTCCAACACTTTGTCTCTTTTCCCCCTACTGCTGAGTATAAAACACAGTTTAGGTCACCCAGATCCCGTTCTTCTCAAAATCTGAAGTTAGTCTTACAGTCTCTGAAATGTCCCTGTCTGTTTCGTTACGTGATTTTTACCCACAGCCCTGCAGCCCTGGTCCTTGAGGTCAACTGTAGAGTGTTTTCCATGTTTATTCCCATATCTAACTAGCAAATCATTTCCAGGCATTCAACAAATGTTTGCTTTAAAAAATATTGTTTGCCCTAGCGATTTGGCTGGGTGGAAAATGTGTCAGCCTGCGGACTGAAAGGTCCCTGGGTTCAATACTGGTCAAGGGCACATGCCCAGGTTGTGGGCTTGATCTCCAGTTGGGGGCCTGCAGAAGGCAGCCAATCAATAATTCTCGCTCATCACTGAGGTTTCTCTCTTTCTCTTCTCTCTCTCTTTCTCTCTGAAATCAATAAAAATATTTTAAACAATATTAAAAAAATAAATGCATATTGGTTAGCCAAAGAAATGCCCAGGGTTCTCCTATTGCCCTATCTTTTCTGCCACATCCACATTTACTCCTTGGAAAAGAGCTGATAAATTCAGCCACATGAAGATCTAACCACTTAGACTGCTGCCCTGCTCCCAGAAGTATTTTAAATCCCATGTAAATAGGAATTTTTTTGTATATTCATAAGCGGATTTTTTTTTATATTCACAAACATATTTAGGAGACAGTTCAAGGCTAAAGAGGAGTGTCCCTAAGCAAGCAGGTATAGTTTAGTGAGACTGGCTTTGAAGCTGGCTCTTATCAAAAAGATGAAGTGAGATTTTGGCATACAACGAGAAGGACAGGGAAGCCCTGTGCTGACAGATATGAGCTGCAAAGAGCAGCCTTAGAAAAAGGGAAAACTACAGTCTACAGCCTAGCAACACTTATTAAGATTAGATTTAACCAAAGACTATAAAATCTTAAATGGCAGATAATAAGGTCAAGCCAAGTTACTATTTTCAGCTCAGAACAGATGACGAGACAGGAGGACATAAATGGAAATTAAAAGGGATTCAGAACAGATCAGAAGGTTACCAAAAATAATCAATGGCTGAAATGACTTTCTGGACTCATTCACTTGTGCTGAAAATATTGGGTCATTGAAAAAGTAATGAGATGATATTCTTGGGAAATGGAATAGTTAAAATGAATGAGTCCAGATGGACCCGAAGATTTTAATCATTCTGAAGAGAAACACTTGCTGGGACGATCTCTCCTAAACCGAGTTGAAATTTCATTCTAGGGAGATAACAATGTGTGGGAGCAGAGGCCTTCGCTTCCCACATTCCCTGGGCGTTTGCCGCTCCTTCAGAGTTACCGTGGGGTTTCGTGTCAAGGGGCTTTATGAGAAGTGCCTCCTGTAGGCTCTTGACAAGAAAAATGGGCAGGACAGCCACAAAGGACCTGGAGCCTTGGGGTTCGTACTCAACCAGCTTCCCAACCAAAGTGGAAATCTTCTCCATGTTCCCACAAGTCACACATCTCCCCGTGCACAATTCCAGGGCCAGGACAATGCAGGGGCAGCCGGGTCTTCAATTGATGGACAGCTAGAATCGTTTCCTGCGGGGGAGGGCCTCCCTAGAGTTTCCCCTCTCTGGTTAGGTTCTTTGCAGTTATCCTGTGTGTGTCTACTTCTACCTGGTAACCCAGCAAATATGTAAAGACAGCAAAAGGAAAGCTTTCTCTTTTCTAAGCGAAAGATCCCCGTTTTCTTCATATGACATGTTGTCCAGACTCTTTGCCTTCCTGGCCAGCATCTTTGAAAAGGTTGTAAATGTTCAGTCATGTACAGACAAATGCATGCACACACACACACACACACACACACACACACACACACACACACACACATCCTAGAGTGGGTGCCCTTATTTGAACACATGCCCCTAGACCAGTGGTTCTCAACCTTCCTACTGCCACGACCCTTTAACACAGTTCCTCATGTTGTAGTGACCCCCAAGCATAAAATTATTTTCGTTGCTACTTCATAACTGTCATTTTGCTACTGTTAATGAATCGTAATGCAAATATCTGATATGCAGGATGTCTTAGGCAACCCCTGTGAAAGGGTCGTTCGACCCCCAAAGGGGTCTCGACCCACAGGTTGAGAACCGCTGCCCTAGACAAAGCCTTCTTTAAGCTAGGAATACCTACTCTACTAATACAGCCAAATAATGGTAGTAGTGGTTACTACTCACTGCAGCCCGCTGCATGCCAGAACCTGCGCTAGCCAACTGCATACATTATTTCTAATCGTAACCATGGCCAATTTTAATATTCCCAAACTGCAAATAAAAAATAAAAAAACCTTAAACTCAGAGAGCAAATAGCTTGCTCATGTTCACAGAACTAGAAAACAGATAAGCAGGGATTCGAATTCAGCAGTGTTTGACTCCAAAGCTGTCATTCTTCGCAATAGTTCCCACTGCCAAATATTTTCCTAGTGATTACACACCTGCTATTTCATTAAAACATGTGGTTAACTCAATATAAACAAACAAACAAAACGGACACAGATTCGTACATACTGAGAGCCAAACTGTTGGTTGCCTGAGGGGAGGAGTGTTGGGAGGCTGGGTGAAAGAGGTGAAGGGAGAAAGAAGCACAAATTGGTAGTTACAGAGTAGCCATGCGGATGTAAAGTACAGCATAGAGACTATAGTGCATACTGCTGTAATAACTATGCCTGGTGTCAGGTGGGTACCAGACTTATCAGAGGGATTACTTCATACATTATATAAATGTCTAACCAGGATGCTGTACACCTAAATTAATAGAAAATAGTATTGAGAGTCACCTATAATTGAAAAAACAAAAAACTTGTGGGTTAAAAAAACAAATTGTGGTTAACTACAATCCCCAGCCTCTTTCACCTTCACATTTTAAGGATTCGCACCCAACAGGAAGTATATAATTTGCAGGTGGAGCATTCATTGCAAGGCATGTTGGGAGGAAGGGGCTAGACCAGGCTGGGAGAGGTTCAGGGCTGTGTGGGCAGAGCTATGGCCCCATGAAAGGCCATTGATTATCCAAACTCTATTTCCAGTAGACACACAGCTAATGCAGCCTGTTTCCAGGGTCTCAGCAAGTCCTGTGAGGAGAAGAGACAGGGACCCAGCTTCAGAAGTACAAACTATTGACCACGAGAATGTCAAGCTAACCCAAGGTCCTACGCAAAGTTCTGCCTCCACTAGACCCTCAGAGAACTGTGGATGAGCCCTGAGAAGAATAAATCGAGGCTTTGCCCACCTGGCTCAGGCCCCACAATCTAGAAAGGCATGAAAAACAAAAAACAAAAATGCAAAGTATCCAAGATCCAGACAGAAGGCAGTTAGGCCCATGCTGGTTGAGTTTGACCTTCTCTGGTTGGTAAGGTTAACGTGGCAGACAGGGGACCGTTAAAGCTGCACAATCCAAAGAATAAACCTTAAACCAGTTATGAGCGGATGACCTGTAAGTCCTTGGAATATCCTGCCAGTAAGAGTATATTTGTGTACCTGGAGCCTTGGGCCATGATAGATAGTTTGTACTAACGGTGATTGATGTGGTAACCGCCTCTTTTTGTTTGCCTGGGGCCTTGAGCTAGACTCTATCAGCTTGACCTCCTGGGAGGCTGAAGCCTGAAGAGCTAGGTCAGTCACAGGATCACTCCATGCCTGTGTGACAGACCCTCACAGAAACCCTGGCCACCAAGGCTCAGTGTGTCAGGCTGTGGAAAGTACATGCTGTCCACTCGACTCCCCTGGGTGTGGACCACTGGAAGCGCATGCCTGGCTTCTTCTGGTCCCCACTCCATACACCTGTCTCCTTGACCGATTTCTGTCTCTAGCCTTTCACGGTACTGAGCCGTAACCATGAGTATAACATCTTTTCTGAGTTCTGTGTGTCCTTCTAGCAAATTGTCAAACCTGAGGGTCATCCTAGGGACCCCACCCAGACCTCACAATGGCAGGATTTGTGAGGGGGTGGCTGTGGGGAGACTTGGAACCACACCTAGAACCCAGCACAAAACTAATCCCTAACCTCCACAGGGGAGCCGTGTGGGACTCTTATGTAACAGACTCACTGGCCTGTCACACTGGGAGGAGCTCTGCCTGCAGAAAACGGAGTTGTCATCCGGAATCACTGGGATGGATCTGGGACATGGGGCAAACATTCACGCAGATCTCGCCATCTGCTCTCCATTCCTGTGAGTGGGGGTTATTTTTAAATAAATTATTGGCAGGATGCATGGTTCTAATTGTGAAAGTATTCCATATTCACTGTTGAAAACCTGGGAAATGTAAGAAAATGCATAAAAAAGAAAACAGTCCATTGGAAGCCCACCGCCCAGAGGTAAGCATGGCTAATACGGCCGTAGAGTTACTTCCAGTCACTTTCTCACGAACATATAGCAGTGTCCCTGATGAGACAGAGTTCCACATTTTTTTGTTAGCAGGAAAATCTGCAGGTTAAAAGTTGGCAGCCACCTCCATGTCTACGTCTAACAAGTCATCTCAGGACGCACTTCTGTTCTGAAAACAATCACCGGGGCAGTTCCTTTTGGTTTCGCAGATGGAGGCAGAGGCACCCATCACCCAGAGGCAAGAACGTCAGTCACAGGACCATGCTTTTCCTGACAGAGGCTGTCCGTCCCGTCCAGGGACTAATGCCAAACGGCACTGGGAAGTCAGCGCGCCCATCTGAGAGAGTGCCTCGGCGCTTCCTGGGAGCAAAGCAGGAGACCCCAACTATGTACCTCTCCCTGGGCTCACTCACTCCCAGCACGTCTGACGAGTTCAGGTGGTCCCCTGCGGAAGCCCTGTGCTGGTCTGACACCGAATTGTTGGTGCCACAGGGGAGGTGGTTTGGCACAGCGTGAGGCCAACGCAGGAACCTTCTTCTCCAGCAGCAGCCACGGGGGCACCAAAGGCAAGTCTGACAAAAACGTGTCCGAGGGCAAACCAAGAACCTGAAACATTGGGATCCGAGGCCAGTGCTGGTTCAGAAGAACGAGAAGAAATCTCCCCTTCCTGGCACCAGGAGAACCGCCCCTGGCCAGCTGTGATGGCACAGCCAGGATGGCCCACAGCGGCGGTGATAACTGCCTTCCCTGGACACTGGTGCGGGAGCAGCAGGTGCAGCCACAGTGACTGACAGAGTCTCCAGGGCTCTCTCCACCAGCACCGGGGAGTGTCACCGATCATTCCATCTGAAAACACCAGAACTGAGGACCCTTACCTCTATCAGGAGAGCGAGACTGCCGGGAGCGGGGTGTTCCCTCCTGCTCTGCTCCGCTCCCTGCAGACCTGTGACCATGTCTGCTGCCCCACACTGACAAGGCAGAACATCTACACTGCACAACCCACAAACCCACATGCTGGGCCACCAAAGGGGATGAAACCGCATCGTGTGTATTTTTCCTCAATCAGCCTTATCTAAGGAGCATTTTCTAATGACGTTCAACGTATTTGAAATAACATCAGTAGGTAATGCCATCAGCTAGCACACGCGTGCTTGTGTGGCACTAACATGTGCGGTGGTATTAAAAACCCTATATTCTAACTCCAAGACCAAGTGGACTCCTGCAAACAGAGAGGAACTGACAGATCTGCTCCAACCACGAAGACAAGAGGAGAAACAGTCCACAGATGGAAGACGCTGACGATGCCTTGCCATGTGAGCAGTCAACAGATGTGTGTTACTACAGGTTGCCCAGGACCAAACTAGAGAGGGTTGGACCCACATTGCCACTATTTGTCCACCATCCAGATACCATTGAAGACGTGTGTATATAAGGAACTGTTTGACATTGAAACTGAGACTCAAACATTTTTTGTCCTTTATAGGTTTATTTCTAGTTTGAAAAGGCAAGATTAAAAAAAAGAAGAAGAATGTGGGGGAAAAAAATAGATACAGAGGCAAAAGAGCATTGAACAGACTGTCAAATTACTGCGGGAAGGCAGGGGAGGTTGGTGTGAGCGGGCTGTAAGATCAACCGAAGGACTTGTATGCATGTATATAAGCATAACCAATGGATACAAGACACTGGGCGGGGGGGGGGG
>PVJN01040518.1:0-19205 GCA_004026805.1 Lasiurus borealis
AAAAAATAAATATATTTTATTGCTTTTTTACAGAGAGGAAAGAAGAGGGAGAAAGAGTCAGAAACATCGATGAGAGAAACATCAATCAGCTGCCTCCTGTACACTCCCCATTGGTGACATGTCCTCAACCAAGGCACACACCCTTGACCAGAATTGAACCTGGGACCCTTGAGTCTGCAGGCTGACGCTCTATCTACTGAACCAAACCGGGTAGGGCTATAATCATTTTATACATTACTGGATTTGATTTGCTAATATTTTATTAAGGATTTTTGTGCCTAAGTTCCTGAGATACTGATCTGCAGTTTTCATTTTTGTACTATCTTTGTTTAGTTTTGGTATCAGAGTAATATTGGCTTTATAAAATGAATTGGGAAGTACATTTATTCCTTTTCTATTTTCTAGAAAAGTGTGTATAAAATAGATGTTAATTTTTCCCTAAATGTTTGGTAGAATTCTCCAGTGAAACCATCTTGACCCGAACATTTCCCCCCCAAAAGATTCTTTACAACAACAACAAATAACCATAACCAGTTTGGCTCAGTGGATAGTGTCAGCCTGCAGACTGAAAGGTCCGAGATTCAATTCTGGCCAAGGGCATGTACCTTGGTTGTGGGCACATCCCCATTAGGAGGTATGCAGGGCAGCTGATCGAAGTTTCTAACTCTCTATTCTCCTCCCTTCCTCTCTGTAAAAAAATCAATAAAATGTATTTTTTAAAAACCCTGCAGATTAAATTTTTAAAATTAACATAAGAATATTCAGGTTATTTATTTTTCCTATTGGGCAAGTTAGGTAATTTGTATTTTTTCAAAGGAATTGATTGATTTTTGTCAAAGTTGCATTTATGTGTATAGTATGTTTACTAACCAATTATGATTCAAGCTTTGCAAAATAATTTGATAATGTTTTAATTAGGACTTCATTATACTGATTGTATTTGGTTCATATTTGCTATTTAACATTATTCTAGAACAGTAGTTCTAAACTTCCTAAGGCCGCGATCCTTGCATACAGTTCCTCATGTGGTGGTGACCCTCAACCATGAAATTTTGCTACTATTATGCATCGTGATGGAAATATTTGCATTTTCCGATGGTCTTAGGCGACCCCTGTGAAAGGGTCATTTGACTCCCAAAGGGGTCTCGACCCACAGGTTGAGAACCACTGTTTTAGAAGAACAATGAAGCACTTGATGATCTGGCCTTTTTTATTTTTTTATTTTTAAATGTGGTATGTGCTAAACAGTGTGTACAACACTGCCATCTGATGCCCACAAATGTTAATACAGGTGTGAGGTTGGCATAGGGACTAAGGGTATTTGACAGATTTTACTTAGTATAAATATTTATTTGAAATCTATTTAATATTAAGCATCTATGAGATATAAATAATTGGGGAAATGAATTCTGCCTTTCACATTTATTGTACTTGGTATTCTTTTCTCCTTTAAATAAACTCTGTTACCATTTATACTTATAGTATATACAAACATTTGGTATTTAACATCTTGTTTCCTTTATTAGACTTGTTTCTAAATTACCACAAAACACAAACAGGTTCTTGATTAGATTGTTATTTTAAAATCCCTTATTTTGCCTGCCCATTTATTGTATAATCTTTTACCTCATATTTTAAAACATCAAAATTCCCCCTCTGCATCCTTCCTCAGAACCATCACCAGCGGATCTGTGAGGAATTAAAACAGGTTTGCCACAACATACAACCGTTTTCTTAATGAACTATGAGAATATTGAACTTAAATATGAAACTATTGAACTAACCAAAGAGCATCAGGCCTCTTGTTTCTGAACGGAACTGTGGTTTTTGAGGGGTCCTGTAGCACAGGGCAGGGAATCTGTGACCAGGTGTCTTGCTCCAGCAATTGCATCCCCTCTGCCCGAGTGGCCATGTTGGAGGGAGCCTGCAGAGCTGACTGTCAGCATCTGAGGCTCAGGGTAGTGTTTAGGGTGGGACCTCACCGCGCAGCTCCAGCCAGCTGTATCCACAGGTAAATGTTAGGGGGCAATCTGTTTTACTTATTGTAGTCGACATAAAAAAAAAAAAAAAGCTGGGCAAGTGACAACTAGAAGATGAAAATAAAAAGAGTACAAAGACTCCCTTTATCATTCGTGGTTTCCTGCATTTTAGTTACGAATGTATATATATATATATATATGTATATATATATATCATATATATATATATACATATATATATATATATATATGTGTGTGTGTGTATGTATGTATACACACACACACACACACACACACACACACATACATATATGGTTTTAAACGTTCTCTTGGGACCTACATTCCTACAAGAGCTTAATGTCAAAAAAGGCCTCTAAGAGGCTTTTGCTAGTCGCGTAGTCAGTGCAGAGGTCTCTCGTTTCTCTCACGTACCCTTATCCAAGTGGTGGTGAGGGTGGGAGCGCTTCTGAAGGTCGGGTGCTCTTTCGTTCCTTCTCTGCAGAGGGGAGGTGGTGCTGCCCCAGCTTTGGGGCGAGGCGTGCGCGGTGAAGTGCAGGTCTAGGGTGCAGGCGAGCAGCCCAGGAGGGAGGAGGGGCGGGCGCAGGGAGCCACGCCCCGGGGGCGGGGCCAAGCGCTTCTCCCCAGCCCGGCTCTGCAGCCTTCAGTTTAGATAAAGCACTTGCAAAACAGACCAGAAAGCACCGCCCTATCGGCAGATTTCAAATGATTGCTTGATAAAGGAAGGCTCTGCGCGTCTGCCCAGGTCACTTCCCTCGGAACCGCGCGGCAGAACGTGGGAGCCGGCCCGCGGCCCCTGCTGTCCGAAGGTTACAGCCGCGGGAGTCCTGGCGGCGGCGGCGGCGGCCCAGGCAGGAGCAGCGGCAGCAGGGTGAGTCCGGGCATGTGTTTGTCACTCCGTGTGCCCAGCTTTCTCATTTACCCGCCTGTCGCGTCCACAGTCAGCGCCTTCTACCTATGATCCTACATTTATTTTTCTTAATCGGGAGAGGTAAAGTACTTCGTGGGATTTCAGGGCTGTCTTTTCATCAATTTACTTTCGTGTAGTTTTTACGTGTTCCATCCCACTGCTGCCTGCTACCAAACGGCATGAATGAATGATGCAATCCTGCACAGGGGAATCATCGATGCAGGATTAGAAAAAGCTCCAAGTGTAGAGTTGCAGGGTCTGACTTGGTCATCTTCTTTCCCATTAGAATTAGAATTTTAAATAAGTGCTGGTTTACCAGACACATTGTTGTAGTTGTAGAGATACAGCTTCAAACTGGGAGTTAAGTAATTATTTCATTCATAAACTTATTTACTCTCTCCTCTTTATGTGCCTTGCACATTATGGTTAAATATTTGACCAGAGCCCAGCGTCTGGCTCAGCGGTTGAGCGTGGACCTATGTACCAGAAAGTAACACACTGTTGATTCTCCGTCAGGGCACGTGCCTGGATTGCAGGCTCCATCCCCAGCAGGGGGCGTGCAGGAGGCAGCCAATCAATGATTCTCTCATCATTGATGTTTCTCTCTCCCCCTCTCCCTTCCTCTCTGAAATAAACTCACTAAAGATATAAAAAGAAAACAACGGTGGTGAAACTTAAGAATAAATATTAAAAAAAAACAACACAAAAATATATACTCTCTTACCCTGAATTAAAAAAATAAGTAGCCCTGACCGGTTTGGTCAGTGGATAGAGAGTCGGCCTGCGGATTCAAGGGTCCCAAGTTCGTTTCCAGTCAAGGGCATGTACCTTGGTTGCGGGCACATCCCCAGTGTGGGGAATGCAGGAGGCAGCTGATTGATGTTTCTCATTGATGTTTCTGGCTCTCTGTCCCTCTTCCTTCCTCTCTGTAAAAAATTAATAAAATCTATTTTTTAAAAATAGGTAAATATATATTTGACTGGTATTGGAATGAAGATCAGGGAAGACAATAAAATCCAAGATTTCTATATTTTATTATAACTGCCTGGTAGGTTTTCATTATAACAATGAATCATGGTCCTGTCACTTTCATGTTGGTGAAACAAAGTAGTTGGGGTGTTTTGTTTTTAAGTGATTTGATACATGCCTAATTTTTTAAGCTAATGTTTTATTGATGTCTAATTTCATTCAATACTATGCACCCCTTTTAAGTGTACATTACCATGAATTTTGTAAACTTTATACATACTTAGTCACCACCACAATAGAACACTTCCATTACCCCTGAACGTTTCCTAGGGCCTCTTTGCACTCAGGCACCCCCATCCCTAGCCCTCCTGACCTGATTTTTGTCATTTGTGTTTTCTAAGGTTTCATATAAATGGAATCATATTGTATGCACTCTTTTGTGTCTGGCTTCTTTTGGTCAGTATAGTTTTTTTAAAATATTGATCGATTTTATAGCAGGCATCAGTAATTCATTCCTTTTTATTGCTGAGTAGTGTTCCATTGTGGGGATATACCACAATTTATCCATTTATCTGCTGATGGGCAGACATTCTAGTTCTTAGTATGAATAAAGTAGCTATTAATAGGTTTTCATTTCTATTGGGTAAATATCTAGTAGTGAGATTGCTGAGTCTCTTGGGAATTATATGTTTAACTTTGTAAGAAACTGCCAAACTCTTTTCCAAAGTGATTTTACCATTTTACACCCCACCAGCAATCTATGAGTTACAATTTTTCCATCTCCTCAACAATACTTGGTACTATCACTTTATTTTAGTAAGTATTCTTCTTTTTTTTTTTTTGGTTAATCTTCTCCCGAGAATATTTTTAGAGAGAGTGGAAGGTGAGGGTGGGGGGAAAGACATTGATGTGAGAGAGACATCAACCAGCTGCCTCACCCCTCCAGGGGCTAGGTATCAACTCTTCGACCGAGCCCTAACCGGTTTGGCTCAGTGGATAGAGCTTCGACCTTCGGACTCAAGGGGCCAAGGTTCAATTCTGGTCAAGGGCATGTACCTTGGTTGTGGGCACATCCCCAGTAGTGGGTGTGCAGGAGGCAGTTGATTGATGTCTCTCTCTCATCGATGTTTCTAACTTTCTGCCCCTCTCCCTTCCTCTCTGTAAAAAAATCAATAAAACATATTTTTAAAAAAGTCTGCAACCCAGTCCAGCCATTATGGTTCAGTGGCTGAGCGGTTCAGTGGCTGAGCATCAACCTATGAACCAGGAAGTCACAGTTTATTCCTGGTCAGGGCACATGCCCAGGTTGCTGGCTTGATCTCCAGTAGAGGGACATACAGGAGGCAGCTAATCAATGATGCTCTCTCATCATTGTTGTTTCTATCTCTCTCTGAAATCAATAAAAATTAAAAACAAAAACAAACCTGCAACCCAGGTATCTGCCTTTGACCAGGAATTGAACTTGAGACCCTTCAGTAAGCAGGCCAACACTCTATCCACTGAGCCACATCGGGCAGGGCTTTGACTTATTTCACTTAATATACCCTCAAGTCCATCCATGTTGTTGCAAATGGCAAGATTTCTTCCTTTTTTCATGGTTGAGTCATTTTCCATTGTATATAGGCCCCCATCTTCTTTATTCATCTATAGATAGACACTTAGGTTGCTTCTATATTTGGCTGTTGTAAATAATGCTGCAGTGAACGTAAGTGTGCATATGTCTTTTTGAATTAGTGTTTTAGTTTTCTTTGGATATATACCCAATAGTGGAATTGCTGGGTCATAAGGTAGTTCTATTTTTAATTTTTTGAGGAAACTCCATACTGTTTTCCTTAGTGGCTGCACCAATTTTCAATCTCACCAACAGTGCACGAGGGTTTCCTTATTTCACATTCTCACCAACACTTGTTTGTTGATTTATTGATGATAGCCATTCTGACAAGTGTGAGGTGATATCTCATTGTGGTTTTAATTTGCATTTTTCTAGTGATTAGTATCATTGAGCATCTTTTCATATGTCTGTTGGTCATCTGTATGTCCTCTTTGCAGAAATGTCTATTCAGGCCCTTGGCTCATTTTTTAAAATTGGGTTGTTGTTGTTTTTGGTGTTAAGTTGTATGATTTTGTTATGTATTTTGGACATTAACCCCTTATCGGGTGTGTCATTGGCAAATACCTCCCCCAACCCCTATTTTTTCCCCTCTGATGCCTGAGGACTTATTTTGATTTCTAGTTTCATGCCACTGTAGTCAGAAAAATGCTTGATGTAATTTCAGTCTTCTTGAATTTATTGAGGTCTGTTTTATGGCCTAATATGTAGTCTAACCTGGAAAATGTTCCTTTGAGAAAAATACATAATCTGCAGTTTTGAGATGAAATAGTCTATAAACCTCTTTAAGTCAATTGAGTCTAATGTGGCAGGATAGCCATTATTTCCTTGTTCATTTTCTGTCTAGATGACATATCCATTGTGGTAAATAGGTTATTAAAGTCCCCAACTATTGTTACTAGAAGGGGACTGGGTCTGGAGCAGGTATGCCTCAGGCCAGCCTGTCGTGTGAGAGTTTTTGACTTCCTGCAGGCAAGATTTCACACCACCAGTCCAGGTGATTTTGAGAGTACATTTATTAAAGCTGGGGACAGTGAAACAAGGAAGGGCCTAGGACAGAAGAAGCAACAGGTGAGGGACTAGGTGGGAAATGAGCCGAGGCTGGGCTGCTTTGGCTCATTAAGAAGTCAGAGACAAGAGGGCCTTGGGGACAGACAGGGTCAGGGGCATAGCCTGGATGAGCGTCACTGCCCATTGCTCCTGGTTGCAAGTCTCCTGGAGTCCCTTGGAGTTTGGGAGATGCACGTCTGTAGGGGAAGAAGATGGGGAGGGGAAAAGTGTGGGCATCTTCCTGGGAAGGAGAGCACTTGTACTGGGACCTTCAGTTGAGGAGTTTTAAAGGCTGGGGGTGTTGGGGAGGCTTTAGGGGAGGATCTCAATAGAATATTCGTAGCTTTATGCTGAGGTACCAAAAGGAGACTCCCCCTCCCCCCTTAACTTCATCAGTCCTTGGGTGTGGTTAGCAATGGCACTGATTGGATTTCTGCTATCTATTTCCGTGAGTGGGGTGATTTAAGCAGCTTATCCTCTTGTTGGGGGAAGAATGTAAACTATTTACTCTTTTTTTGTTGTTGTTAATCATCACCCAAGAATATTTCTTACATTGATTTTTAGAGAGAGTGGAAGGGAGGGAGAGAGACAAAAACATCCATAGGAGAGAGACACATCGATTGGTTGCCCTTGACTGGAATGGAACCCGAGACCCTTCACTGGCCGACGCTCTAACCGCCGAACCAAAACCGGTTAAGGCTAAACCATTCGTTCTTAAGTGTCCTTGGTTACAGAAGACAGGGTTTTGAGATTTATTAGATTGCAGCAAACTGCTTGGCTGTTTAACTATGTCTCAGTTTCCCTAGTCCACTTGACTAGCCAGTCTCAAGAGGTTGAGTACCCTGAACCCTTTTTGAGCTCTGTGAGGGCCGTATTTGAACCTGGTGAGTCGTGGTTTTTTTGTTTGTTTGTTTTTTTAATATATTTTATTGATATTTTTACAGAGAGGAACGGAGAGGGAGAGTTAGAAATATCGATGAGAGAGAGACATTGATCAACTGCCTCCCTCCTGCACGCCTCCTACTGGAGATGTAGCCGCAACCAAGGTACATGCCCCTGACCAGAATCGAACCTTTGCCTTTCCTGGCCTTGTGTTCTTAAACGTGTGGTTTTATCTTTTGGGTTTTCTCATAGACTTTTCACTTTTACCCACATCTGTTTGCAGTGTTAATTAGGAGGATTGTAATTCAAGCGGTAGGCTTTGTTCCCCTGTTGGCAGCGGAACATCTCTGACTGCTCTTGGATTGCCGAGCACTTTGACTCCTCATTTAGAAGACAGCGGGGGCTGTTTTGGGGAGTCTACAAAGTACCTTGTGGGCGTTTGCATTTTGCTCTCCCAGTGGGTTCCTTTTCCCTTTCTCTCCCCGTTGTACCCTGCTACTCAGAGGTAGGTAATTCCCTGTGGCACCGGAAGCTTTTGCAGAGTCAAAGCCACAGAAAAGAATGTGTTTCACCCACGTCTGGTGCTAGAAGGAGGCAGAGGTCCCGAAGAAAGCAGTCTTGGGAAACAGTCCTAGGAGGAGGGAAAGTGAAGCCAGACAGCCTCCTTCTTTCCAATCATGTGTCTGGACCTTAATGTTCATTTCCTTGTACTTTGTTTTTAGGCTCTTTTTGCTCTTGCAGAACTCACAGGATCGCAAAGAAATCTGTAGTCAGAACCTTATGCTGCCTTTTTGCTGAGGAAAGAAGCAGGAAGAGAAGAGCATCTCCTCGGAACCTAGCACTGGAGGAACGTGGGTCGGGTTTGTCTTTAGTTGTTGTTCTTATGTGTTTGTCTATCAGTTAAGTAGTCTATTCAGAATTGTAAATTTTAGAAATTGTCTGCTGCAACCTTTGTGGAACGCATAAAATCTCAGGTTCCCGCCCCCCCCTTTTTTTATCCTAAAATGTCCTATAAATGGAACCCCTAGTCCCAATTACAGGCAATACATTAAAAAAAAAAAATTTTTTTTTAAATTTCAGAGAGGAAGGGAGAGGGAGAGTAACATCAATGATGAGAGAATCACTTACTGACTGCCTCCTGCGTGCCCCACACTGCGGATTGAGCCCTCAACCAGGGCAGGTGCCCTGACCGGGAATCACACCGTGACGTCCTGATTCATAGGTCAACGCTCAATCACTGAGCCTCGTGGCTGGGCTACAGGGAATAATTTTGACTCTCCTCTGATCCAAAAACTTCTCAGACTCCTTTGTTCATTGTTCCAACTGCCTAAAGGGCCTGAAACAGACTCACCCCTCCTGCCATATTGGCTATATTCCAATAACACTTTATTTATGGATCCTGAATTTTGAATTTCATGTAACTTTTAGGTGCCTATAAAAAAGAAATAATCAGAGTCACTTTAACGTGGAGTTGGAGCTGTCATATCAGAGGCGCTGTCTTGCTCACCTTATGTCTCCAGCCTTTGTAATGTTAGAACTGGGCAAAATAACCTTTGGATTGGGCCTAAAGCAGCATTGTCCCCAGCAACCGTTTACAGAAATGACAAGAAACCAGATATTGTGACTTCAGGGTCTGACTGGACTGAAAATTAACAACATTCTTTAGAATTAGCGCCACTATGTTAGCTTGTCTGCACCTATAGACATTCTTTCTGTTGATGTAATTGGTCTCCTTTCCTTTCTCAGAACTCTATTTAGGTTTCTTTTCGAATCAGTACTTCCCCAATGGCTATTCTTTTGATCTCAAATGCTTGTTGTCTTTCACTCTGGCCTTTTATCTTTAGTGATATGTCACAAAATATTATTATTTATATTTAGTGATATGTCACAAAATATTATTCTTCTGTTGATTTTCTCAACTATTTTAAATGTAAAAACCTTTGATCTATCCACCTAAAGGTTGAGGGTTCTATTTCCAGTCCAGAGCACATAGCAGGGTTGCAGGTTTGATCTCTTAGTCCCAATCAGGGCAAGTGCTGGAGGCAACCAATCTATGTGCCTCTCTCACATCATGGTTCTCTCTCTTTCCCCTCCTTTTCCCTCCTCTCCCCTCTCTCCCCCTCCCCTCAGCTCCCCTCCCCTTTCCTCTACTCCCCTTTCCTCCCTTTTGTAAGGCCATACAAAAACAGGTGGCAGGCTGAATTTGGCCTACTGGCTGTAGTTTCCTGACGCCTGGCTTAAAAGACATTTTTTTCCAGGTCAACTTTGAACTGGGTCATTCTGCCAAATGCATTGGTTAGAAATCAGGAAGTGAGTTGGCCATCTCCTGTGAGTCTGCTTTCAGCCGATGTCTATTCTAAATACAGATTATTTATATCATTCATGTGACCTTGTTCATGACACATTACTCTCTTTGGGGCCAGACTGGTCTAAACAACCTCTAGGATCTTGTTCATGCCCATGATTCTAGTCCGATGATTTTCTTAAAAGAGAAAAAAAACCTCAAAATTATTTTTGAAACTGTCCTCCATAGCTTCTCCAATGCTATCGTCTCCCAGAGTTTCTTCCTGTGACCTCTCCTTTTCCTTTTATTTCCCGGGATCCTGACTTCAAGGTTTCATTCCTGGGGGCTCTGTCCTCAGCCCTCGTCTCCCTCTTCTCCGATCTAGTGACTGTCATCAGGCCATGCCTTTAGTTACACCTTGACACCGGTGGCTAACATGAGTATGTTTAGCTCTGACCTCTCTTCTGAGATGTACAGCCTTTCAAGTCTCCCCTTTCCTGAAAGTTAAAATCCAAACTCCTTAGCCTGACCCAAGGCCCCTCTTGGCCTGAATTCCTTGTGCTCTGCCCAGCAGCTTTCAGCACGTTACCCATTATTCTTCCTCCATGCCTTTCCCTGCCTCCGCCATCACTACCCTTTCTCCTGGTCTCCATCTCCCTACTTCCTATTCCCAGCCCTATTTCCATCTCCCTACTTCCTATTCCCAGCCCTATTTCCATCTCCCTATTTCCTATTCCCAGCCCTATTTCCATCTCCCTACTTCCTATTCCCTGCCCTTTGAAAACCCACTCAGAGGGCCACTTGCTCCTCAAGATTCAGCTCATATGCCTGTGCCTCCTGGAAGCCCTGTTTCATAGATAGGATTAAATGTTTTCTTCCTGTGCCCATAGTATCTTATGTACATTTCTATTTTAGCACTTGCTGTATTGCTATTATTATGATGATGTCAGAAACAATTGCAAGTTGGTTGAATACCAAATATATTTACAGGTTGTCACCTTTAGTTGGGAACAGATTTTTGGGTCTGCTCATCTTTGTAGCCCCAGAGCCTGACGTTTATAAGGTGCTTAATTTGTGTTAAAAAATGAATGAGTCCATGCTTTTGTGGGCTGTACTGACTTTGATGTAAATCAAAGTACTTTGGCATTAGTAGGCCAAAGTGGGCCATTTTATGCTTCTATTTTATATCCTTAAACATATTTATCTTTTTGTTTGTTTGTTTTTGTCATAGGAAGAAAATTCTAAGGATGGTGTCCCACTCAGAGTTGAGGAAACTGTTCTCCTCGGCCGATGCAGTGTGCTTCGATGTGGACAGCACGGTCATCAGAGAAGAAGGAATTGATGAGCTGGCCAAAATCTGTGGAGTGGCGGATGCTGTGTCAGAAATGTAGGAGCGGTATTTATTCGCTGTATGAAAGGACAGAGGAGTGCAAAAGAGATGAACTTCTGGGTGACATGCAGGATCAGAGCCACAGTTCCCTGGTTTTCGTCCTTGGTTAGGAAACACGGGCAGGAGGCTCTTTTCTCCCATCACTCAGAGCTGTGTTGGGTCACGTTCATTATCTACTCATCCGCTTTACTGTACAGATACTTAGGGCAAAAAACGTTGCTTCTGACAAGCAGATATGGATAGGACACCCTCTTCCCTGGGTCAGGGAGCAGTGGGCGTCACTAGCCAAAGAGGAGGACTTGGGTGGGTTCTCCAGCGCCCGGTGCTTCGTGTCGTGGTTGCAAGAGTGGCCTTCGTGGTTGGCTGGGAAGCTGGTTTCGGTTCAGAGGCTCTCAGTGGAGCCTGGCAGGGAGCCCCTCCCACCCCCCTGCCCTCCTTAGTGCTATCTGCAGTCGCCAGGTCATGGACCACTTCCTGTCCCGCTGCGTTTGATCCCTAAAATGTCATGTGATTCTCAAGCAATGACATTTGAGAATCAAACAGTTTGTTCTCAGGCCTGGCTCTCAGGCATCCTAGCGTGGCTGTTGGGCAGCGCCTCACTCATGGGTGGACGCTGTGGGAGCTGGGGGGGCAGTTAGGCATGGAAACTGGGGAACAGCTGACGTGGCTGGCCTGACTGTTGGGTCTCCCTCCCAGGACAAAGCGAGCCATGGGCGGGGCAGTGCCTTTCCGGGCCGCCCTCACCGAGCGCTTGGCGCTGATCCAGCCCTCCAGGGAACAGGTGCAGAGGCTCATAGCCGAGCACCCCCCACATCTGACCCCTGGCATAAGGTAAGAGGAACCCAGATCTGGCTATATTGTCTCTCTATCAGCACCTGCATTTTGGGGTGCATCCTTCTGAGAACACCTCATCATTCCTTTATTCTTTTAATGAGGACAATATACGTTTAATTTCAAAACTTTTTTTTTTTTTTACTGTTGACACTATTATAGATGTCCTCTATTTTTTTCTCTGCCCCCCTCTACCCACTTCCAGCTCCTCCCTCCCTCTGGCAGTCACCACATTGTCCATGGGCTGTGCATATATGTTCCTTGGCTAATCTCTTACCATCTTTCCAGTTGTCCCCTCACCATTTCTTTAGAGTTCCCTTTCATGTGGTTCCTTTGCCACTTATATGTGACCCTGCCCATGCCTGCCTTCCCTCTCTCCCTAGGGAGAGATTGAATCTCCTCTTCATCTTGTGTTTCTAGGGCTAAGGGCAGAATACAGTTGCGAAATCGTTTCCTAAAACAGACAAGTCCCACTCTTTAATGTATAAGTACATTTAGAAAAACATATAAAACATTAATTCGCCAGGCAATATACTTTGTCCGATGTGCCTTGGACAAATGCATTCATGAGAAAAAGTATATAGAGATTTTAGATTCCTTTTTATGTTTTCTCTTTTATATTAATTAGTGTTTGGTATTTTATATTTCTTTTTTGCAGGGAGCTAGTAAGTCGCCTACAAGAGCGAAATGTTCAGGTTTTCCTAATATCCGGTGGCTTTCGGAGCATCGTAGAACACGTTGCTTCAAAGCTTAATATCCCATCAACCAATGTATTTGCCAATAGGCTGAAATTCTACTTTAATGGTAAGACTTGAATGGTAACATTTTCCCTTTCTCATGTTTTAGTTTTCAATATTCTAGGTAATGTCTTTGGGAATGCAATCTAAGTGAAGAGTCATCAGGGTTAAATGCTGAGATAAAGAATTCTCTCCACGGATCTTTTGCTTCTTGGGATCCTTTACTCAGCAAATTCACTGAGGGCATCATCTCTCCTAGCTTTGATATTCATATAGTAATCTATCAGCATGCAAATGCCTGCACTTAGTAAACTGTTAATTGCCATGTGGGTCACATGATTTGTTTTGTTATGCATTATATTTCCCATTTTATGAGAGCTCTCGTGTGTTTGAATCAATTTAGACTCAGGAAGGAGAGTTCCCTTGTTAGTAAGTCACTGCACTGTAGCTGCCTCTGGAGGTGCCTCTGGCCCCTTTAAGGACCATCATGGAGCCACAGCTGAGGTTTTTCTATTATCTTTTTGTTGTTGTTAATCCTCACAACAAGGATATTTTTCCATTGATTTTTAGAGGGAGAGGGAGAGACAGAGAGAGAGAAACATTGATGTGAAAAAGACACATCAATTGGTTGCCCCCCACATGCGCCCCCACTGTCACCAGGGACCTAGCCTGCAACTGAGATGCATGCCCTTGATGCTCTACCCAGCTAGTTTTCTATTATCTTTAGAGGTCTCCAGTTATGTCAAGGGATGGCTGACATTCTTAAACCAAACAATCTTAATTTAACAACTTAAAATGTGTTAATAGAACACTTTCAAGCGACATATAGATAGAGATCATTAGAGAGAGTATGGTTATTACTGTAAGAATGAAATAATTGATCAAATATAAGTTGGAATCTTATCTGAGATGAAATTATGTATTAATTTATTTAAGAAATTTTTAATATACTTTTACTGATTTCAGAAAGAGGAAGGGAGAGAGAGAGAGCGATAAACATCAGTGATGAAAGAGAATCATTGATCTGCTGCTTCCTGCATGCCCCCTACTGGGGCTCAAGTCTGCAATCCGGGCATGTGCCTTGATTGAGAATCCAACTGTGATTTGGTTCATAGGTCCAGGTTCAACCACTGAGCCACACTGGCCATCTTACTATTTCATGCCAATCTGCTACCTTAACGTGGTTTGAGAATTAATACACTAGAAGCCTAGAGGATTAAACTAATGTACCCAAGGTGTAACTTAAAGGAGTGACATAAAGGAGTAACCTTGTATTTGAAATTTAAAAACAAAGCATGCTTATTCTGAGAAACGGAGGGCGGAAGTCCAGGCCGTGTCACTTTATGAAGACCATCCTGAGCTTTCTCAGTGACCTTTAAGTGAGGGTGTCATCTATGCGAAAAGCTGACCCTGGTGATACAATTCTGTGTGTCTGACAGTTGTAACTTCTCTTTTAAGGTGAATATGCAGGTTTTGATGAGACCCAGCCAACAGCTGAATCTGGCGGGAAAGGAAAAGTTATTAAGTTTTTAAAGGAAAAATTTCATTTTAAGAAAATAGTCATGATTGGAGACGGCGCCACGGACATGGAAGCCTGTCCTCCCGCTGTACGTAATGAGCGTTTGAACCTCTTTCAGGTTGGGCTTTTGTTTTGGCTGATTCACAATTCAGTGGGACTTGTGAGAGTTAAACAAATTAAATATCATCGGAAGGGGAAACAATAAATAAAAAAAAATTAATTTTAATATGTCAGTTGACCTTTTGCAAACCCAAGAAAGGTTGCAAACAAGGAACTAAAAACTTTTAAGACTTCCAGCAGCCTCTAGTCCCTGCCGCATGGCCACCTGTTAGCTCAAGTGCGCACTCAAGTGAGTCGGCTTTATTTCCTCCAATAATTTCACGAATAATACAGCTCTTGTAAGTCTCCAACATTTTTTTGTCCCCTTATAATTGGTTTCCTCATCCTCTATATCATTTAATCCTCACAACAGCCCTGTGAGGTGAAATATTATGTCCTTTTCACTGCTTGGGAACTGAGATTCATGGAGGTTGGATAACATGTCTATGTTAAAGGATTTTATTCTGAATTAGTGATATTTTCTGAGACCCCCCAGGAAATAGATGCTATGTAGCAAAGGTTCTAAATATCAAATGTGTCCATTTCACATAAGACTCTGCCTTTATCGTCTCATTCTAACTTAAGAATAACGGATCCAAAAATACAGTGGCAGGCTCTTTACCACCTTACTTCCTGAGATCTAAAAATAGTAACTGCCTTTGTTAAAGATTAATCAAAAGTGGTTAAAGCTCTTTTGGCAGCCTTATAACATTGCTTGAATTTGTTCAAGATAACACATTTTTAGATGACTTGCCACCACCTCGGGGTTGACTAAGTAATGAGCTCTGGGCTGGTAATGAGGAACACACGGACATAGATGCAGTGTTCTCTCAGGGAGCTCCCAGTCGTGTCGAGCTACGACAAATCATAACTTCCAGATCAGGATTTGTAATTATCTTCCAAAATTACAAATAGCCTGACTGAACCAGGAGAAGGCGGTGCGCATGCAGGTGTGTTGCTCTGGGAATGGCTCAGAGGCAGCTGTGGCCTACAGGAAGGTTAGCAGCCACCACACGTGGGCCTGGCAGGGCTCGGGAGGATGGTTCCGGAGCGGGGAGGCCGCAGGCAGAGGGGGATGTATCCGGCATAGTTCTGGGCTGGTCAGGGGCAAGGACCAGCAGGAGTGGATTTCTCTTCAGCCACCGCTGAAGACCCCACACTTCACCTGGCGTGGGTATTACCTTTAGGTCCTGGGAAGCCCTAGGAAGCTATGTGTTAGGACAGCTGAGTTGGTGCTGGCATGTGGAAAGGGCTGCCACGGAGGCAGGAAGCTCAGCAAGGAGGTTACATTTAAAAATACATATATTTTTATTGGTTTCAGAGAGGGAAAGAAGAGAGAGAAACATCAATGATGAGAGAGCATCATTGATTGGCTGCCCCCTACAGGGAATCAAGCCCACAACCCAGGCATGTGCCCTTGACCAGAATTGAACCCAGGACCCTTCAGTCCACAGGCTGATGCGTTATCCACTGAGTCAAACCAGATAGGGCTAGGAGGTTAAATTTAACTGGATGGTCAGAATCTAGTTATATTCCTCCACCTCCCCTTAGTATGGTATGAACATTAAAATGAAGATAAAGAGCAAGTAAGAATTTTGTGCTTCCAAATTAGTGTATATCGTGTCTATATCCTGGCAGAAAAAGAGGAAATACCATTTTAAAAGACTTGGAAAAGGGCCCTCATCTAACTATATTATATTGGCACCCTGATCTCAGACTTCCAGCCTTCCCGTCTGTGAGAAATAAACTTCTGTTGTTTATGTGCAGAAACTACACAAAAACCATTGACTAAAAGATATCACTTAATAGAAATTAGTGAAACAATATAACTTTTAAAAATATATATGTATTTTAATTGATGTCAGAGGGAAAGGAAGAGGGAGATAGATGCCCTAGCTAGTTCGGCTCAGTGGATAGATCGTCAGTCTGCGGACTGAAGGGTCCCAAGTTTAATTCTGGTCCAGGGCACATGTCTGGGTTGCAGGCTTGATCCCCATTAGGGGGCTGTGTAGGAGGTAGCCAATCAATGATTCTCTCTCATCATTGATGTTTCTATCTCTCCCTCTTCCTTCCTTTCTGAAATCAATAAAAATATATTAAGAGAAAAAAAAAAGAGGGAGAAATAGAAACATCAGTGATGAGAATCGTTGATTGGCTGCTTCCTACATGTCCCACACTGGGGATGGAGCCCACAATCTGGGCATGTGCCCTGAATGGGAATCGAACTCTGACCTCCTGGTTTTTAGGTCAACACTCAACCAGTGTGCCACACTGGAGGGGGAAACTTATAATCCTATATAATAAAGAGGAAATATGCAAATTAACCCTCATGCCCTTACAAGATGGCTGCCTACGACCAGGCCAGAAGTGGGTTAGTGAGGGACGACCAAATGACTGAACAGCAGGCTGCGTGGGGCAACCGGGGTGGCAGTGGGGGGCAGTTGGGGGTGACCAGGCAGGCAGGCAGGTGAGCGATGAGGAGCCAGCGGTTTAGGATTGTGAGAGGGATGTCTAACTGCCAGTTTAGGCCTGATCCCTGGATCGGAGAGGGTGCAGGCTGGGCTGAGGGGGATTCCATCCACACCCCCATGCACGGATTTCGTGCACCGGGCTTCTAGTTTTAAATAAATGTAATGATGAAAAGCCCAGCAGAAACCTGGGTTGTCATCTCCTTCAGCCCAGGGCAACACCTCCCGGGGCGGGAGCTGCGCAGGCTCACCCAGGCACCCGGAGGGACATGCCTGCTGTGGGCCTGGTTCCGGCCCTGGCGAGTTCCATGCACACAGATTTCCCTTCAGTCTCTCCTCTGCAGTCTCCTGGACTGGGTGTGATTGCTGTGTTGTTTAGAACTCAGACATTTACCACCTGATGCGTTGTTATCTCTGTAAGCCTTTGTCTGGTTGAAAGAGGGCTTCTGTTGTGGAGGCCCTCGATGTGCGGGGGATGGCTGTGCAGTGGTGCCTCACCCATTCGGCAGGAAGGGGGCTCACAGGGAGCCCTGGAGACACCAAGTGACAGTGGGCTCATCTCTTTTGCACAAACAGCGTATTCTTCCAAACGACACTTACGGCCCGAGGCTGCTGCTGCATGTTTTTGCTTCTTTATTTTGAATTTTTTTTTCTTCTTTTTAAAAAAGCTTAACCCTGCTCCTTGTTTTGTCTTCTTAGGATGTTTTCATTGGATTTGGAGGAAACGTGATCAGGCAACAAGTAAAGGACAATGCCAAATGGTACATCACTGATTTTGTAGAACTTCTGGGAGAACTGGAAGAATAACCCATTTTTATATAGTTCTCAACAACTTCAGGTTTTTAAAAGTTACACATTTTGATACTGTTTGTTTACAATTGCCTACTGCAACTTAATGGATACATTTTAGTACTGATTATCTGGACTTCCAAACTTTAGAAAGTCACTTTTTAAAAAAAACTATAGTTCGGCATTATTATGACCATCAATTACCTGGAGAGTTTTATAATCTGAATTGTTTATGTATTTTCCTACCTTTATTTTACTTGAAGATTTTTAAAGGTGGAAAGTAAATTAAACACCTTCTCTACTGAAAATGTGGATTCGGTAGTGAGTTATTAGAAAATTAATATTAAGTGAATATTAGTTTTCCCTTTGATATATAAATAAAAGTTTATCCATGTATCAGAATGAATTTGTGGAATTTTTATTTCTTCCTGTCAAATGTATTTCAATATCCAATACTTCAGGTACTCCAAGTACAACTTTGAGGCAGGCAAGGAACTGCGCACAGGGCAGAGTGCTTGTGACGTGTTCCCACCACAAGGCCCCTCACCCACCCGCCCCGCACCTGCTGAGTGACGCTCTGGGTGATGAAGGATGGGAGCACTTTTATTATCACTTGGAATTTGTCGTTTAGTGAATGTTTACAAAAGCTTAAAACAAACAAACAATGCAGTCTTAAACAAAAGTTCTGACCCTGAAAAAAAATGGGTATTTGATAGCCACATGAAGTAAAAGAACTGAAAACAAGTTTTGCTCATTCCAACTGAGGGTCAGCACTTGCTCCTAAATGAATTAAAACATTCTCCTAAGAGCACAGCTGAACCGTTTTTTTTTAAAATATATTTTATTTATTTTTTACAGAGAGGAAGGAAGAGGGATAGAGAGTTAGAAACATCGATGAGAGAGAGACATTGATCAGCCGCCTCCTGCACGCCCCCCACTGGGGATGTGCCCGCAACCAGGATACATGCCCTCGACCGGAATCGAACCTGGGACCTTTCAGTCTGCAGGCTGATGTTCTATCCACTGAGCCAAACCGGTTTCGGCCTGAACCGTTTTTTACAGGTGACTTGGAATGACCTGGAAGCCAGGTTCATGTCTATTCTGAGCAGTGCCAAGAAAAAGAAATTTCAGAACATGGCTTTCAAAGCGTGAGATTATATGCTCTCTCTAGAGGAAAAATTCAGTGTGGATCAGCGGTTAAAGCATCAGCCCACACACTGAAAGGTTGTAGGTTCGATGTCCAGCCCTGGTCAGGGCATATGTGGGAAGCAGCCAATTGATGTCTCTCACATTGATGTTTCTCTCTCTCTCTCCCTCCTTCCCTATTTCCCTTCCACTTTCTCTGAAAAGCAATGGAAAAAATATCTTCTGGTGGGGATAAAAAAAAGATGGATTTAGGAAGAGGCAGGCAATGGGTACTGTGATTAAATAGAAGAGGCCAGAGGGGTTTAATATTAGAAATTATTTGAAAGATGTATACTATAACCAAATAATCAAATTTGGTCAAGTAATCAGGTAATTATTTAGCCAAATAATCAAAATCGGATGAATCAGATTTCCTTCCACATCAGAATGTCTATGGGAGAGACATGAGATAGGTTTGGCAACATTCAAATGAGATCACCGACAAGGAGGCGCTTGTTCCCGGTCGTTCCTCATTGTGAAAGCTCC
>PVJN01040519.1:0-19211 GCA_004026805.1 Lasiurus borealis
CTTTCTGCACCCTGAGGAGTTTGAGCATATGAAAGAAATTGTGGTTTTGGTAAGATAAAAGCAGTGCCTGGGCTGGGAAAAGACCAGAGCAAATGCTATATCAAGATCTTATCTTTTGTCTTGTCTTCCAAAGATAGAATGTTCTTCATCTTGAGGGGACTTGGAGAAGGACCCCGAAGTAGAGTGCATTGATATACCTGTCCACCCAGTAAATGAGTCAGGGCAGGCTAGGTGATGTAACAAATAGCCCCCGATCATAGCCATTTATCACAATCAAAGCTTATTTCTTACTTATACCACTTCAGGGCAGATGGCCCGAGTCAGGTACGTTTTCTGGGCAGTTCTCTAAGACAGTGGTTCTCAACCTTCCTAAGGCTGCGACCCTTGCATACAGTTCCTCATGTGGTGGTGACCCCCAACCATGAAATTTTGCTACTGTTATGCATCGTGATGTAAATATCTGCATTTTCCGATGGTCTTAGGCGACCCCTGTGAAAGGGTCCTGCGACCCACAGGTTGAGAACCGCTGCTCTAAGAGCTCTCAGGCACCAGCCTGCTTCCATCTTAGACATCACCATCCTGTGGCCTCAAGGTCATCCTGGTAGCTGCCAGCTGGTAGACAAGAGGATATGAGGAAAACAGAGTCTACCTAACTGCTCTGATCAGGAAATGACACATCCATTCCTTTTACATTCTTCCGGCTCCTCCTAGATGTGATAAGGCTGGGAAGTAGTTGGCATATGTGTTCAAAAAGAGCAAATGGGTTTGATAAGGAAGCAACTAGTCTCCGTCCATTTTTCAGCTTTGAGGGAACTAAAAAAAGACTCTGAAATGGGATACGTTGGATTGTTAAACCATACAGAAACGTAAAGTGAAAACCACGGTTGGAAAGGACGTTCCCCTTAGCTCGGGTCTGCGGAGGGTGAATAGATCAGGTCCTGCAGGCTTTGAGGGTCAGCTATGCTTGTAAGGCCTCTGAGTGTGGTGGCTTTCCGTAGTGTTTTGGGGAGTCCCAAACGCCTTAAAATTCCACAACAATGACTTAATGCCGTCTCCTGCTTCCTGGTCAGATAACCCGAGCCGGTTCCAGCTGCCTCGGTGCTGGGAAACAAGTGGCTAAAGCTTTTGTTTGTAACCAGCTTGGGGCTATTTTAGTTAATGCAGTTGGTGGTTGGGCCCACTCTTGCCTCCTGCTTCTCCTCATGACCTCAGGACTGAGCAACGGCTCTAAGAATCATTTCTTTCTGCTGCCCAACATCCACTCTGTGATGGCTGATTTGCCAGAGGACGATGAAGATGAAGAATTAGCCATAAATGGCTGTGTGCCTTTGAATTGCTGAGACAATGGACATTAAACTCATTCAAGTACTCCCCATGGCAAAATGGCTAATCAGGAAGTCAAATATGCTAAACACAGAGCATAATACAGTGGTACCTCGAGATATGAGTGCCCTAACATACGAGATTTTTGAGATATGAGCCATTGAGCGAGCGATTTTTGCTTTGAAATATGAGCAACAGTTGAGATAGGAGTAATCTCGAGGATCTGCCGGCTGCACACAACCCACCAGTTTACCTCGACTCGAGCGTCTCATAGTTTCCCATGCCTCAGGGTTACAGAACGAATTAAACTCATATCTCCAGGTACCACTGTACACCCAAAAGTCAGATAGACTTTTATTTCTTAACTAGAGGTCTGGTGCATGAAAATTCGTGCCCTCGGGGGTGGGTTGTGGGGTCCCTCAGCCTGGCCTGCACCCTCTCATAATCTGGGACTCCTCGGGTAAGGTCCCTAGGCCTGGCCTGAGAGCAGGGCCTATCTGGGCTTTCCTTCCCTGGGCTGCAGGCAGCTGACTCCACCCCAGCCACTGTGCTTGCCATCTGTGCAGTGCTGCTCCACCTCCCCTGCAGGGGTAGCCTCCCTCTGCAGGCTGGGGTGCAATGGCTTGGCTGGCCTGGGCCTCCCTCTTTCTTTGCTGGGGAGCAGGGCCAGCCCTGCGAGGGGCTGTCTGCCTACCTGATCACCCTTAACCACTGGCCTGCCTACCTGATCTCCCCTAAGCACTTGCCTGCCTACCTGATCATCCCTAACCACTCTGCCTGCTGCCTGAGTGCCCCTGTTCACTTGCTTGAGGTTGGGGCCAGCTTGGCAATGGGCCGTCTGCCTATCTGATCACCCCTAACTATTGGTCTGCCTACCTGATCATCACTAACCACTAATCTGCCTACCTTATCACCCCTAAACTCCTCTGCCTGCCTGCCTGATTGCCCTTTACCACTTGCTTGGAGGGCAGGGCCAGCACTGACTTCCTGTTGGTCAGTCTCCAGTTGTTACTTTATGACCCAGAGTTTTTATATATTAGGATGGTCCACTGTTTCAGATTTTTCCGACACCACCCCAGTGTTCATTGTCCTGTTAGCCCTGGAATCTATCTCTGACCCTCTGGTCCAGTAGTTCTCAAGCTGGGTCCTCCCACATGCTACCGGGGATGATTTGGCTGGACGGTGGAAGTGGTTGGGCTGGCATATACCCAGGGCATCTCTGGACTTTCATGTACATTTTCATTTGAAGAGTGTGTTCTATGAAAACTGTGGGAGTGGGACGGAAGGACGGAAACCACTGCCTATTTTTACAGAAAAGAAATTAGTGCATGGGAGGTAAGGAGACAAGCCCAAAGTCACCAAGCGTTCAACCATAAAAGCCAGACGGAGGACAGTAGTCAGCACTCTAAGGCTTACTGAGAGCGCAAAGCCCCCTTGCATTCTGTTTCCCGTTTGCTTCCTAGGAAACTCTGGAGGACATCGACAAGAACGGGGATGGGTTCGTGGACCAGGATGAGTATATCGGTGAGTGCAGCCTGGGTCCTGCTCAGCTGCCCCAGCTGGGCACCGTTCCTCCACCCGCGTGTCTGGCTGCTTTCCCCAGACGTCTCTGTTAGCAACTGCCACAAGTCTATAGGTGTCCCTCTTGTGAGGGACTTGTTCCACCATCCCTAGTGGTGCAATGTCAGGGAGGAATGACTAGACCTCATTCAGTGGAGAAGAGATCAGGGGCTGGCCCTTCCTGTAGGATGGCCAGCAACTGGCTCCACAGCCCTTCATCCACTGCGTAGTTTTACCTTTGCGAAATGCGATTGGAAATTCTGTAGATTTACAGGGAGTGTAGACCAGACAGTCTCAACGGAAAGACTGCAGTCAGACTGGCTCAGCAGGACCTACAAGCTCTGAGTAGACACAGGTATGATCTACAGAGCTACCTACATGCCCAGGCTGTCTGCAGAAAAGCATTCCTTCTTACAGCGAAGTCCTTTTGCAAAGTGCATAATTGCCTCATAAAATAGCTGTCTTGTTTTTGATCTTTCATTGGGAGGACCATACCTAGCATTTTGTTCTGAAGGGCTCCATGTGAGCAGTGTCAAGAAGTGCATTTTCAGGTAACGGAGCACTGCCTGAATGAGCCTCAGATTAATGTAGCCTGATCAGAACCCACCGATGCTGGTTAGAGCCCTTCCCGGCAGCTCCATAGCTCTCCAAGCGTAAAGGGCTGGAGCAGGCAACATGGAAGTTCCTATTTGATCCTCATCAGCTGCTACTTCAGTGCTTTGGCATATGGCTGCCTTC
This sequence comes from Lasiurus borealis, assembly GCA_004026805.1. Lineage (NCBI taxonomy): Eukaryota > Metazoa > Chordata > Mammalia > Chiroptera > Vespertilionidae > Lasiurus > Lasiurus borealis. The sequence goes on from PVJN01040519.1 coordinate 3,622, forward strand.
TGATGATACCTCCTCTATTCCCAGATCTCAATAAGATAAAGCCGGTAAATCATTTGAGGGATGGGATCAATGGAATCCTTATCCACATATTGATTAGAAGCAGTTAATTACCTTTCAGCATAAAACCAGAGCCCAAGTTGCCATCGGCCTGTGGTTGTGTGACTTGGCCATTCCTTACCCAAGAACAAGTGCTTTTAGTAAAGACGGGCTAAATTGCTTCTAGTTGTTAGGAATTGATATCAGTTCTTTGTTTTTATTTCACCTTAGCGACTTTCCTAATGGATAAACCATTGTAATATTGTTCTCAAAACACTGCCCACCAGATGTTTGGGTTAGGTCTCTAGATTGGTCATTGTCCTTCCCAAAACTCAGGAGGTCAGGTTTTCTCTGATGTACCTTCCCACCTGTCTTCCTAACCGAGATCAACCTTCCTTTCCAGCGGACATGTTTTCCCACGAGGAGAGTGGCCCTGAGCCTGACTGGGTTTTGTCAGAACGGGAGCAGTTCACTGAATTCAGGGACCTGAACAAGGATGGGAAGTTGGACAAAGATGAGATTCGCCACTGGATCCTCCCCCAAGACTATGACCACGCACAGGCTGAGGCCAGACACCTGGTGTACGAGTCCGACAAAAACAGGGTATTTCGCATTCTTCTGCGATCAGTCTTTGAAGGGAGACAGTTGACATAAGATTGGTTCTGTTTGCTTCTTTGTGATGGCATTGGCCCGTGCCGCTGTGCCTTATTGACATTTCTCATTCTTGCTCTACGTCAGAGGCCTGTAAACTTGACCCAAATACCTCCACAGTGAGGTCATTAGGTCACAACATTCCTGGAGAGTCTGCTATGGGCCACGGACTTACATTCACTCCTGTTTCCTAGAATTGCAGGACTTTGTTTGCTGTGGGCAGGGCATGGATTTAAGAGGCACACCCTTAAGACAACTTTGTTCATCCATTCATTCAGTCAGCAGATATTTATCCAACATCCATGATTTGTCAGGCACAAGAAAGTCCAGCCCATTTAAACATAAGGCATCCTCAGGCAACCTCACACTTCTAGCTCTGTGCCCAGCAGTTCAATATCTATTGATACATAGCCACATAAATAAGTAAGCAAGATTTAGAAAGACCTGCCTTTTTCTACCAGCTCTTAGGAGACAATTGTGCATTGCAGTCAGGCCACGAAAGGCAAGTGGACTTCTTTAGGGCCCCTTCCAGGAATGCCAACACTGCTTGTAGACACTGTTGGTTGAGCTTTTGAATTCCTTGGGGCTTTACCTAATATATTTTTGCACAGCATTTACAGCAGGAGGCTGTTCCATTTGGGGTTCCACGGTGCGGCACTGGTAGATGAAAGAGGTGCCTAGCAGCCTCTTAATTATTAAGGGTAGGGCTTCAAATGTTGCAAATCAGGGACCTCACATAGAGCATGTTATTCAGTTACTAGAACTTCGATAATACAGCTCCTGCCTCTCTTCCACAGGATGAAAAGCTGACAAAAGAGGAGATACTGGAGAACTGGAACATGTTTGTTGGGAGCCAAGCTACCAATTATGGAGAAGACCTCACAAAAAATCATGATGAACTTTGATACACACTCACCGTCACATGGCAGACTGTCATGGGCTTCCTTTTATTGTCCTGGAGGGTTGCTACAAGTTGTCTAATTTATAGCAGTTGTGTCCCTGAAACAGCAGTTTATAACCTCAGATTGGGGTTAAAATTGGTTTTTCACTCGATACTTACTGGGAATAGTCATTTCTATTCCTTCAATAAGCTCTCTCTACAAACACATTAAAATCTTTGTAAACCACAATATTTTTTGGGGGGCGGGGGGTGCGGGATACATTACAAAAACATGACTTTTTAGCTTATGGGAAAATAAGATTAGATAAAGCCCTGTTACTGAGAAGTGGGGTGGGTTGGGGAGCAGTATATGGAGTGACTGCTATGTACTTTAACTGAAATGTTTATATTTGCCACATTGAAAAACCTGGTGAGGGAAAATTCTGATAAAGTTATAATAGTGTCACCCTCTGTGGGCTTATTTCAGGAAAAGCCTAATACTTCAGATTCTTCCTTCTTGATTTTGTATTCTGAGCTGTTACTGTAAGTGGATTATAAAACCTCTGTGCATTTTTCTATATGAACCTGATACTGTGCACAACAAATCCACATCTTTGTTTTTTATTTTTACCATAAGAATCAATGAAGAAAGATAATGTGAAAAAGAAAGGAATTTTAGAGGTAGGGAAGAGATGAATGTCAGGCATTTGGCAGACTATAGGAAAATGGTAAATGCGTTATTATTCTTGAGAAGATTATCGTGACATATAAACGAGGTAGGTCCAATCTTTGGAAAAGTGAATAGAAATATGATCCATTTCCTTGCTGATCATTGATAGGAATGAAGGAGGGGATCCCAGGGAAGCCAGCTTAGTGGGGGCATGGAACCCAGTCCCAGTGATTCCACGACCCTCGGACCTGCCAGGGGACCACTTACACCGTGGAATTAGGACAAGGTGACATTCTAAGCCATTGGCTGAACTGGAGGAAACAACGTTTACAGGTTGAAATGCTACCTTATAAGTAGGAAGTGAATGAAATAAAAGATCCCCTTGAGGATTTTCTACTGTGTCCTGTGGTGTACTGTGCCTTTATTCACAGAGAATTAAATAGGATGGGGTAACAGGAGCAAAATTGGTTTAGATCCAAGTACTAGGATGTTCAGACTATCCTTGTATTTACTGATTTAATAAATGGGTACTTCCTTCTTTCTCTATGCTAGTTAGGGAGTCTGTAGGCCATTTGAACAGTAAGATCTTTCTGAGATCGGCCTCAACTGGAAGAAGGTCCAGACTTCTCACCAAGCCCTCTGAGTTGGTCCCTTGCTGTGTCATCAGCACCATCTTTTCACTCTCCCATTTGCTTCTGGTTGCTGGCCCACTGACTTTCTGGTCCTTGAACACACCAAGTTCACCCCTAGGTTGGACCCTTCACACTTGCTGACCCCTCAGATTCAAAACACCATCTCTCCCATTCTCTGGTAATGCAGTACTTCCTCAATAGAGCCTTCCAGACTCCAACATTTATAGTCTAGTCATATGCCACTGAATAACAGGGATGTGTTCTGAGAAATGTGTTCTCAGGCTCTTTGGTTGTGTCACCAGCAGAGTGCATTTATACAAACCTAGATGGTCGACCCTCCTACACTCAGGCTAACTGGTACACCATCGTCCTGTATGGGGTCCATCACTGACCATTGTTAAGCAATTCATGACTAAGTACCCATTCAAATCCCTATCATTTCTGTTTTATTTTTTTGACGCAGATTTCCATTGATAATTTGTTTCCTTGGGCTGCTGTACAAATGACACTAAATGAATAGCTAATAGACAACATAAGAAGCTTATTCTCAGTTCTAGAAGCCAGAGTGAAATCATGAGAATCTGGGGGAGAATCCCTCCTTGCTTTCTTCCTCTCTCTCCTCATATTGAGATCCTTAACTTAGTTACAGCTGCGAAAACCATGCACCACTTAAATGACAGGGATATATGTTCATATTACAAGTTAGCTCATATTCACAAGTTCCAGGTTAGGAGGTAGACGTGTCTTGGGGACCACCATTCAGCCAACTATCCCACTTGACACTATCTTGTTTGTATATTGTTCATCTTCCCCAAGCTAGAATTATGAGCTTTGACAGACCAATAGAGTCTATTCCATCTTACTAACTCTGATTTCCGGGAATTTAGAACATGAGGGCCCAGCCTACAATAAGTATTTCAATTATTTGCTGAAGAATGAGAGGTTGTTAGCTTTAATCAGAGAATATTCGTCAGGAGAAGTTTTTCTGAGAAAAATATAAAAAAAACAGCGAACATATGCTGAATGAGAATATAAGTAATTTTGTCCAAGATTCCACAGTGATTAGATGGCAGGGACAAAATTCAAATCCAGATGTTCCTCTCTTCAAGATCTCTGTAATGAGAAGTACTGTAATGTCACAAAGCATTATTTATATGCTTCATAGGACTGAAAGCATTAATTGCTAGGAGCTAAAATCTGTCCAAGCAAAGCAGGAATACATTTTGTACCTCGTGTCTCTTCTTGTAGGTGTTTAGCACTAAGTTTCACTGCTCCAAATCTCCAAATCTGGCCTAGGTTTTCTTTATTTCTTTGCTCTCCCACAGTACATGATTACACGGTCAGGAAATGCAAATAGCTCCTCCTACCTAGAAACAGACTGGCAACATTTTTCTAAAGCAATAAAAAACTGCCTTGAAAAAGAATGAGAAATTCTGTGTAACCTAATTACAAGCCTAACACTTTAAAAAGGTGCTAACATTATTTCCCCCCACAAAAGGGAATATCGGTTGATTTATTACATTATACCCGGTAAGATGTTAAGTATAGTTTGAGCACTAAGTTTTTCATTTCAAGTCAGTGCACATAAGAAGAGAACCTTCAAAGAAACCAGGGTTTCTGAGGCTGAATTTAATACTATTTAAGGAAAAAACTTTAGCTAGGGGGACATGGCTGTTAACATGATGATTTGTAAAGCTTTAGATTGCTAACAGGGTCTGACTGTTTCAAGGAAAACGTATTTTGTTTCTAGGTAACATTTCAAGTCTGATTATGAACAAATGCTACAAAATCGATCTGTAATGAGAAATACTGTAATGTCACAAAGCATTATTTTTCTGCTTAATGGGACTGAAAGCCTTAATTGCTAGGAGCCAAAATCTGTCCAAGCAAAACATGAACACATTTTGTACCTCGTGTGTCTTAATGTAGGTTTTTGAATGAATTTGAGTGTAACGAAAATGTAGTTAGAAAATCAGCAACACCTGCAGGTTTTTTCTTCACCCGCTTGGATTCTCATAGCTGTTTCTTGTTAACAATGGCACGAATCATACCAGCTCAGAAGTGCCCAGCAAACAGCAGACACGTGGCTACTTGTTAGCTCGGCTCTAAAACATCGTGAAGTCATGAATGGCTGGCTGGGGGTTTTAAAGTTTCTCCAGATTCATTTTTCCAGCTTTCTAATAAAACCTGGCTTCCCCCTAGTACGTGCACCTAGATTTAGCTCTCTCTGTAGTCTTAAAACTGGGCTTATGGTGTTAGAATTTCCCATGAGAAACCATTAAGTGCCATCATGCTCACTGCTGTGGCTCACACAGACATATTAAAAAAACAACAACTGAGAAGTGGAAAGACTGTGTCATCAGTACTTAGAGTAATAAGATTTACATAAATTTGGAGATACATTCAGACTCTATCAACACTCTTAATTCTGGTCAGTCCTGGGGTCCAGGGCTGGGGATCCCCACCATTCTTTGAGCTATAAATACCTCTATTTTCCTCATCAATAGAAAACAGTGTGTGATTCCCCACAGAAGCACAGGAAATGAAATACTTTTCTACCTTGAAACTTGTGTAGTGGGAGCATTTCTTTTCTGAAAAATACAAATAGCTGTGCACCGGGCACCATGCCAGGTACTCGTATACATTTCTCATGTAACCTTCACAACCGGCCTATGAAGTTGGTACTTGTAAGAAAGAGGGTAAGCTGGCTTGTGCTGCGGTAACCAATAACTCCACTGTTTCAGTGGTTTAAAGCAGCAGAGGTTTAATTCCTGCTTTTGCAAAGTCTGCTGTGTGTTCTGGGCAATTGTCCATGGGGCTCAGCTATGTGGCTCCACATCCACTGGTGAATCAAGTCAGGCAACTCCTGAAAGCGACTTTGGTCCCCCATGCTCATTTCCTTGTTAAAAGAAAGCCACATGGCTACCTCTAACTTCAAGGGAGCAGGAAGTACATCCTGCTGTTGCTCAGAGGGGTAGGGTGAAAACCTTGGCGTAACAAAAAATGCTATTCCTGGTAAACAGTGATAACTGTATTATTTTCATCATTTTACAGGTAAGAGTTAACTATAAAGGGAAATAATGCCCAAAGTTACACAATTCAAATTAGGTGACTGTATAATTGATTGTCCAGACCACAGTATCCTTGCCAGTGAAGGGGCACAGTCTCAATCAGTACCTCCCCAAATCCGGGGCACCCCGCCTTGCCCACCTTGGGATTCAGAGACCCGCTCTGCACCTCTTCTGGCTGGAACCTCCCTCATGGGTTGAGGAGTGCGTGGGCCAAAGGGTTTTGCTCACCAGAGCCAGGGTCTTTGCCTCTAGGTCATGCTCCAGGTCCCTGCAGCACTCAGAACTCCCTGCCAAAATAACCCCAAGCCTCTTCCAGAGCCTGTGGCTTTTCCAAAATGCAGACAAAGCCACAGATGTGCACACATATAGGCCCAAAGGACCCCAGGGGCAGCTGGTGGACTCAGTTTGAACATGCAGGTTGGGGTGTTCACACACACACACACACACACACACACACACACACACACACACGGAGCCCCTTGACAGGAAGAAGTATGGTGGAGTGGCCCATCGATCTTTTCCCATTTTTCCTCTAACCTCGGGACCCACGGTATTAGGAGTGAGCCTGGCATCACACTGGGACACGCAGCCCTGTCCTGGGCAAACTGGAACCTGTGGTCCCCCTACTTAGAAATGGCAGATCCAGGAGGATCCCTCCCTCTTACTTACTCTACTATGTTGCCTCCAACGTAAGAACCTCTTGGTGAAACCATTGCTAGTGTTATTATCATTTTAAATATGCATGGCAGTGCATGCTGTAATTTGGAAACTCAGGACCACTGGGATGAGATGGAGAGTTGGTGGCATGGAAAGATGGGTCCAATAGCCTGGCTGGATGCAAGTTCTAGTTCTGCCCCCCGGGGCTCCGTGACCTTGACAAGTCACCGTCCTGCAGAAGAGCCTGTTCTGACTGGAAATGGGGCACCTCTTGGAGTAGCTACAAAGATGAGGTGAGGTCACGCCCGTGCAAGAACTTTGAGAACCGAAACATGAGACACAAATTAAAGGAGTTCCCCCTGGCATTCTTTTTGAGCAGGTCAAATGCCAGAGGTCACACAAATCAATACCGACAAACACTAGGCTGCTGGTTAATAGTCTCTCTGAGTCCCAGAATTACTGTGTGAAGTGTTTTTAAAACCTCAGAATTGATCCATTACTAAGGGAAGTTGAATTGATTAACTGACAAGGGAATAGCATTTAACATTGCTTTTATCTTGAAGACTGCGTTCTAAAGCTGTTTATTCGTGGCAGGATTTGGAACTGAATTCAGAAAAAGCAGATCAAGAGTCTCCGGGTGTTCAAAAAACACTCAGGGATCCAACCTACAAAGGTCACCAGAACCGTGTTTGCAGAGGAGGGAACCGGGGCCCAGAGAGATTAAACCTGCCCATTTCCTTGTCACAGGACTGAGACAGAGGTGACTACAACTCCTCCCCAACTCCCACTGTTCCCCTTAAAGCAGCAGTTCTCAACCTGTGGGTCACGACCCCTTTGGAAATCGAATGACCCTTTCACAGGGGTCACCTAAGACTATTGGAAAACACCTATTTCCCATGGTCTTAGGAACCAACACACAGCTCCTAGGTGTAGCAAAATGTAGCAATGTAGTTTACTGTTGTCAAATGAAGACTGTTGTTACCCATGCTACACCATGATTCAAGACAAAATTTCATTTATTTGTAATTAGAAATAAATATTTCACAATATATAATTACATATTGTTTTTGTGATTAATCACTATGCTTTAATTGTGTTCAATTTGTAACAACGAAAATACATCCTGAATATCAGATATTTACATTACAGTTCATAACAGTAGCAAAATTACAGTTATGAAGTAGCACCGGAAATAATTTTATGGTTGGGGGTCACCACCACATGAGGAGCTGTCTTAAAGGGTCGCAGCATTAGGAAGATTGAGAACCACTGCCTTAAAGCCTCAATGTTCTCATCTGAAAAATGGCAACACAAGGACGTCCTAAGGTCATGACTGTAAAGCACTGGGTGTAGTCAGCGCTCGAGAAATAGTAACGCTTTATGATTATGACACCAAAGTAGGTCCTTGTGTGTTTCAGCATCGAAGATTCCATTTAATTGTCCCTACTTTCAGACTTCAGTGCATGGCATAAGTGACTGAAGGAGGTTTTTGATGTGTCAGAAAATTGTCAAAGGTGTGCTTGCTGTTTTAAATACATAAAAGAAAGATTATTTTTTAAAAAAACAACAACAACATCACATCATTTAAAAAAAGAATTCATGTGTTAACTATAAGAAGCCGAGGATATTACCGAATCCTATCAGATTAGGGATCACAAACCCCTGGAAGTGAGGCCCCAGTTGCTTGGGTGTTGGAGATTACGATGCACATGGAGAGGACCCCCGGGTGGACTTCTGAGTCCAAGGGACTCACTAGCTGAATGTCTCCAGGCCAACTGGCTTCCCCTCTGCAAACCTCTTTTCCCTCTCCCGAAAGAGGAGGTAAGCGCAGTCCCTGCCTCGCTGGGTGGTTGTGAGCATTTTGTGCCAGGCCTGCTGCAAGGAGTGGCTTCATCAATGGAGTGAGATGACTGTTATAAAAACTTTTAAGAAATGCACGGTGATTTTAAGGGTAAAAACTATATGCTAAGGAATGAAAGGAAATCATTTAGAGCATAATCTCCACTTTATTCTTTGACAGGCACAGTTCCAGGTACAGACACTTCACACGGAAGCCGGCCTCCTCAGCCTCAGGAGGCCCCTCCTGAAGTCTTCTGGGAGCTCCGTGGGCTTGCTGGTGGCTGGATTCACAAAAACGTGGACCGAGGACCCAGTAGTACAGGCCAAAGGGTCAAACTGGGCCAGCTTGGGGTGGCCAAAGAAAAAGCCGTCGCCGAGGTCACGGTAGTCTGCCGAGGGCGGCTCCTGGGCGGGCTTGGGTGGAAACAGAGCAAGGCGGTAATGCACACTGGAGTGGCCCACTTTCTCCACGGCCAGCGCAGCCACCGGGACCTGAGGGAAGCTGACCGGGGCGTGGAAGGTGCACTGATTGGTCACCATGAACCCCACCAAAGGGGATGTCGGCAGGCGGATTTTCAGGCCGCAGTACCTAGAAGGTTCAATCACAATGCTTATTCCAGGTCAGCAGGGTGCGCTCCCCCAGCCCAGGGACTGAGTGTTTCAGCAGCACTGACGTCAAAGGGCCCGGAATCCAATCCCAGCCACGCACTAGCTGAATTATCTTGGGCAAATTACTCAACTTCCTTTTCCCTCAATTCCAAAACAACATAATGTCCATATCGTGGTAGTACTACCTCAGAGAATTAAATGATGAATATAATACAGTTCCTAGACATAGCACGTTCTTACAAACATTGGTTATGATTAATATTATGATGTCCATCTTGCCCTTGCTTCTTATCATGAAAAGCCAGATACTTTTGTGTTTAATGAGAGGGGGAAAAATTCACTTATTAGACATAATTGTCCCTTATCTTCACTATGTAAAATCTCTTTGAGGACAAGTACCAGGTCTTGTTTATTTTTTTTTCTTTCTTTCTTTTTTTTTTTTTAAGATATATTTTATTGATTTTTTACAGAGAGGAAGGGAGAAGGATAGAGAGTTAGAAACCTTGATGAGAGAGAAACATCGATCAGCTGCCTCCTGCACACCCCCAACTGAGGTTATGCCCCAACCAAGGTACGTGCCTTGACCAGAATGGAACTGGGACCCTTTAGTCCACAGGCCGAGGCTCTATCCACTGAGCCAAAATGGTTAGGGCTCTTGTTAATTTCTTAAGTTTATTACCTAGAAATAAGGTTGCCCTTGAGATCAGTTTGGAGGTGGAACAGAATCGAAGATGAAAAGTATAAGGCCAAGTTACAGCTTCTCCCTTCCTCCTCACCAAAGAGGCCACTTATGTTTTAAACATTTTAATCACATTGTCTTGTCTTTTTTTAATAAGAAAATGAAGACTGGGCGTGAGAATTCACTGTAAGAGAACAATCGTGTAAAGGTTTGACTATGGAGCTGTTCACTGAATCACTGTTCACAGCAAGAAGACAGACACAGCTCGTCTCTGCCCAGAGAGAGCACTGAACGTGCCTGAGGCCAGCCACCTGGGTGTTCACTGAGGTCACCCATCTTGACGTTAGATGCGTTCATTTACTGACACGGAAAGCTGTTGAGTGAAAAGGATCCGGTTATAGAACGGTATGCACCATTCGATCTCACTGGTTTTATAAGAACATGTTTGTTTATGTACTCATTGTCCACAAAAAAACTTTGAAAGAATAGTTTCCAAAATGGTTTCAATGATCTAGCAGTGGAATTTGGGATAACTTTTGTCTTCATTTTGCTCATGAATTTTCTAAAGTGAGTGTGATTTGCCTATGAAATAAGAGGAGAAATGTAATTTTTAAAACTGTCTAAAGATGGATCTCATTTTTAAAAAATAGATTTTATTGATTTTTTAAAAAATATATTTTATTGATTTTTCACAGAGAGGAAGGGAGAGGGATAGAAAATCAGAAACATCGATGATAGAGAGACATCCATCAGCCGCCTCCTGCACACTCCACACTGGAGATGTGCCCCCAAGCAAGGTACATGCCCCCAACTGGAATCGAACCCGGGACCTTTCAGTCTGCAGGCTGACGCTCTATCCACTGAGCCAAACCGGTCTCGTATTTTATTGATTTTTTTACAGAGAGGAAGGGAGAGGGATAAAGAGTCAGAAACATCGACAAGAAGAAACATCCATCAGCTGCCTCCTGCACACGCCCCACTGGGGATGTGCCTGCAACCAAAGTACATGCCCTTGACCGGAATCGAATCTGGGACCCTTGAGTCCCACAGGCCGACGCTCCATCCACTGAGCCAAACCGGTTTCAGGTGGATCTCATTTTTAAGAATATTTTTCTTTTTACTATTTTATTGATTTCCGAGAAGAAGGGAGAGAAAGTTAGAAATATCAATGATGAGAGAGAATCATTAATTAGCTGCCTCCTGCACGACCCCCACTGGGGATTGAGCCCACAATGGGAACATGTGCCCTGACCTGGAATCGAACTGCAACCTTCCGGTTCATAGGTTAACTCTCAACCACTGAGCCTCACCAGCCTGGCTGAATTGCATTTTTCAAAAAGCACTGGAGAGATGAACAGGCTGGTAAACCCAGATCCTTCTTGTGCCACAAGGATCCTGCTCTGGCTGCCCTCCCTGGGGGCCTTCCTCATGAACACCCTGGGAGGGAAAAGTGAGGCAGGGAAAGAAGCGCCTTGCCCTCCAGGGTAACTCCAAGATCCAGCAGGAACCAAATTCCCCTTTTTTGTTTCCCATGCTTCTTTGTGGCTTCGCTTCCTTATTTCTCTGCCACTTTCCTCATTCTTTTAGGGCCTGGACAGGAAAGAAACAGCACCTCTTCCCACTGACAGAGCAGAATTTCAGGAGCTCCCTGTACCCCTGAGCTCGGCCAGAATGCCTTTAAATAATTAAAATGTGGAGGATGTTTAAACAATGCCATCGTGGGTGAGTGCCTGGCGGCCAGGGCTCTGCTGGGTGCATTGCATTTCGTATTCAGTTTTCCAAACGACCCTGCAAAGCAGGTCTCATCTTTCCCATTTTCCAGGAGAGAGAGTAAGCGGAGAAGCTGAACAAGTTCCCCAAAGGCACGCACGCACCGCAGTAAGGGATGCGTCAGGCCCAGACTTCAGGCTCTCTATGGCCAACGTTTAAATCCTGTCCTCCGTTCTGACTTACAGATGGTGAAGCCAAAATCTACATTTTAGTCCAGTGGATGAATTGCATCTTCTTTAAGTGTTTTTTGTGACTTTAAGAATTACATTTTCTTTAAATGCTGTATGACAGCTTCACTACATTTGGACAATAGAGATTTTCTGGGTACAAGTTCACAACCCCGATCTGATTTGGCTGGTGGTAACAATAGGGTAACTTAGTGAGAATTTTGGTCCTTGTTTCATCTTTGCAGGAGTTTTCATTTTTACCAGCATTTCTGTATGTCCACATATTCTAAAAGTCAAGTAGTTGCTCAAAGCTTATTGCAAAAACAGTAGTTAGTTCTGTAGCTGGTTATATCGTTGGCCAAGAAGTTCTTAGAGTGAATTCATTCATTCCACAGCCTCCACTGCACACCTGCTCTTTGTAGGTTAGTGAGGTTAGAACAGTAAGAGAGAAATCATGTCCTCAGGACTTCTCAATTTCAGGGGTGGAAGGTGGGATGTGTCTGCTCTTGTGCTCCCTTCAGCAAAGGAAGGCACTCATCGTGTTCCTTTCCGGTTCCCTGTCCACTCTTTGCTTCTTCTTCCTTTCTTCCTCTCCTTAACATGCATTTATTGTGCACCTACTAAGTTACAAGGTTGTGGAGGGTCTGGGAGAGAAAACAATAAGCAAGCTAGACAGTGGTAGAAGCTGTCCTCATGTAGCCTGGGCCTAGAAGAGGTACAATCGCCATGCTGTACGACGAAAGCCTGAGTCGATTAGGGTGTCTGGGAAAAACAGAGGAAGTGACAGCTGAGCTGAGACCCGAAGACTATGCAAGAACACCCCATCCATTTGCCCCATGCTGTGTTTATCTTGCCTTACCACTTGATATTTCTAAACTAAGTTGCTATCTGCAAATATAAGAAGCTAGTATAATGAACTGACACCAGCCACGTTAGGAAAATGCCCAGACACAGCTGGCTGCTGATCCTCGCTGTTGCGAGTTGCCAAGTCCATGCATTGGGTCCCCAAACCGAGCAACCCTAATGAACAGCATCTGCTGTCAGAGCAGAGCGCCTTCTTTTGCAACAGTGTTCTTGCCGCCAGTTTATCCTGGTAAATCAGTGCGAAAATGACAAGAAAATCCAACACGTCTCAACAGGCACAATATGCAACAAGCAAAAATCTCCCAGTCCGTGTTCAGGGTCTGATGAAGAATTCAAGACCGAAAAATGAAGGACATGAAACGAATTCATTGAAACATTCTGACTGAAAATAAGACGACGGTGACATTATGCTCAATTAACAGGAAAACACAGTCTTAAAGGGCAAATGTGGTAGATGATGATTTTTTTTTTTTTTTTTTAGAAATCCAAGGCAGAATCCATCATTAAGTGAGACTAGATTAGAGAGGAACTTTGAACCCAAGCACAGGGATATCACAACTGTTGTGCTTTTTTTTTTTTTTTTTTTTTTTGGCCTCTGCTGGAGTTGCTCTCTGAGCGAGAGATTTCAAAGAAAGCATTTCTAAAAGTGACTATTAGGCCTCTCAAGCCCTCAAAATTAATCAGGCCAGGGTTACCCAGAGATGAGAGGTGGGGAGGAGCAAGAGGGAGGGATTACAAAAGGGAAATCAGGAAACTTTGCAGTAAGGGAAGTGGGGTGTGAGATTCATTTATCTTGATTACAGTGACCGTTTCACAAGTGTGTGTGTGCAAATGTGCCCAAACTCATCAAATTGTGCACTTTAAAACATGTGCAGCTTATTTTATGTCAGTTATACTTCAAGAAATCTGTTTAAAAATAATGCATTAGAGAGAAATATCAATACATTAACAAAACCAATTCTGATTATAGGCTGGTTAATGATACTCTTCTTTATCCTTTTCTGAATTTTCCAAAATTTTTTGAGCATATCAAAAATTTTAACTATTTCTGAGGGGAAAAAGGAATTAGATGTACAAAGAAATTTGGAAAAAATAGTCTATGTTTAATGAGCCTGAAGAACATGGGTGAAAAAAAAAAAAACACAAAACAAAGACAAGACATTTTTCAAATGATAAAAGATCCTCTCTTCTTTCAAAAGCCATTGTCAGGTGTAAGGGACTCTGAGAAGGTTCTGTAAGTTCCATAGGAACAAAAATGTCTAAATCTAAAGCAACCTATGGAAAAGACACCATATTAACAAAATGCATCATTTAGCTCGACTTTCCAGCTCATGTGTCTTTCAAATAAACCAGTGGGAGACAGATGTAGGGAATAGGGAAAAGGAAAAGACAATGCCAGCCAGCAATAGGAGGTAAATTTTAACATGATGTCATGATCCATCATTTCTTAAGTTCACTCATGAATACGAGGATTAAGGAATAATCCAACATAATTAGCAAGTGACCCACATCACACATCCTTAAAAACAATACATACTGCAAAGTACAAGTCAGGCCGAGGAAAAAGCTGTTCCACCTCTGACCAAATATAGCCAAGTCTCAATCTCAGTTTCTACCCTTAGACATGTTCGCTGACTCCAGCTGCACTGGGCTGAGGATTCACTCTGAGTTTTTATTAATAGTAAAAGTAATATTTTTTCAAGGCTTGTAGGTAACACACTTAACCTATTTAGATAATAAACTAGTTTTAAAACCCTCAGTACACTAATTATTTAGGTATCAAGTATTGAGCCTTGTGAAGTCATTTTTATTCATTTATTTAACAAAAAGTCACTGTCAACAACTGTGCCAAGCCCAAAGGGTCCATCCTTAGTCATGTGCCCATCTTTTGACCCAATCAGAAAGACCAGGCAGGTGGATATTGTGATTGCAGGGCCCGGTGTGGTGCTGAATGGACAACCTTGGCAGAACCACCTGGAAGAAAGAGGCATGGTCCATCAAGAAATGAAGTGCTGTCACATAAAGAAGGGAAGGAAAGCTGGATAAATAAAAGCTGAAATCCCTTGATTAGCAGAACTTTCCAGGGGATTCTCAGACCTAGAGAAACTGCTAACATCAAGGCTGTCAACATTAAGAGGCCGTGCCCTTAGTGTCTTGACAAGATAGGAAGAGAGGAAAGACAACAGTTATTGAATGACTACTGTGTGAGGGACTATACTTGTTGGTACACACACTGCCCCTTTTCATTTTTATAACTATATCATCCTGGTTTTACAGATGAAGAAACGGAGGATAAGAAGGTAATGTAATTGCCTGAAGTCATAGAGCTGGTAAGTAAGTGGAGGCACATTTCCTCTGCCAGTGAGGAAAATGCTAATTTCTGACCTCCTCTCTTATCAGGCTTGACTCTCCAAGCCCTGCAAACACCCTTTATGACTCTCAACCAGATTTTCTTGAGGCTATTTCCAAAGCTCAGGTGTAGCAAGAGGTCTCCCCTTCCATCTCTCATTTTTGGAGGTGGAATTATTTCAATGTCCCTAAACAGGCCAAGGAGGAAGAGAGTGGGGCAAAATGTATTGTTTGCACTGCCCAGGTGGTCAATGGGCCCCATACCAAATTCAACAGCCCTCAGCCTGGCTGGTGAGCTTCCCTTGTTCTTACACCTTGTGTAACAAACAGCACAATGTTAAAAAATAGGCACCACATGTGGAAAGCAGGGGAATGGAGTCAGTCCCAGCTTGTCCCTAATTCCTGCCTCTGACTCTTACTGGCTGTATGACCTCTAACAAAGAACTTAACCTCCACTGGCCTCAGTTTCCTCATCTGGAAAACACGAAGGATTACACCTGCTTTAAAGAGGCACCAAAGAGAGGAGGAGCCAAGATGGCGGCATAGGTAAACACCTACACTGCTGCCTCGCACAACAATTTCAAAACTACAACTAAAAGACAGAACAGACATCATCCAGAACCACAGGAAAGCTGGCTGAGTGGAAGTTCTACAGCTAGAAGGAAAGAGAGGGGCTCACAGACACCCAGAGGAACTGCAAAAAGCTGAGGTACGGA
>PVJN01040520.1:0-19211 GCA_004026805.1 Lasiurus borealis
GGTCGGGGGGTGGAGAGCTGTTTGAATTACTGAGTTGGCCTATCCTGATAGGCCAGGTAGGGGAGTTGGCCCATCCTGATAGGCCAGGTAGGGGCCGGGGTCTGCTTACGCAGGTACGGGATGTGGAGTCAGGAAGCAGTCTAATAGCAGGAAGAAGTGGTTTTGCCTTATTAGGTTATCTCCCGGCACATTCTTGCTGAGTTACCTAATGGTGGGTTGGGTAACTAGCAAGTCTCTTTGTCTCGTTTGGAGCGTAGTCACCTAAGATGGAGGAAGCTGGAAAGAATTCCCCTTTCAGTCTCAGTAGATAAAGTGTCCCCCTACTGACTGAACGGTCCCAGGTCCGATTTTGGTCAAGGCCACGTGCCAGCTTGTGGGCTCCACCTGGAAAGGGTGTACAGGAGGAAGCCAATCAATGATTTCCTCTCATCATTAATGTTTCTCTCTCTCCCTTCCTCTCTGAAATCAATATATATACATATATATGTATAAATTTAAAATATGCATGTTAATGCTTTCTGAGGCTTAGAAGTATGGTAAGTCTTAATATTTCATACTTAATTACAAATCTTCTCTAAGGGAAGATTAATTCTCAGTGCAGATGGAGAAACTGTGGCACCAAGAATAAATGATAAGTTTCAAATCACATCATTTTTCCACTGACTTGCTGGGATTAGTATTCAGGTATTGACAGCCAGCCCCATATGTTAAGGTAACCAGAGTGAATATCCCAGTTTGAGAATCTGTGTGTAGTTAAGTATAAATTCCAATTAGCTTCCAATCATGATTACTGTTACTTTATAAAATGCTGGAAACCAATAATTGTCTCACTAATAGAAAGTGTGGACAAGGAACCCGAAAGGCTGGTCAACTTTGAAGCTCTGAAAGGTCAGAGCCAGCCACTCCCTATCTAATTGAGACAATGGTAGCTGAAGCCACTTCCCCACCAAATCATCATGTAAATCCTTACTGATAAGATAATCTGCCTGTTACTAGAATTGCCTGTTTCAGGGCAAAGGGTTTATCCCAAACTTGAATAAAAGGAATGGCAAGGCCAAAGGCAGTCAGTAGTCTTTCCACTAGAGGAAGGCTCCTACTTGGCCCCCAAATTAATACTTTTCTAGTTTCTCTCTTCATTTGCATGTGGCCTCCTCCAGAACCCAAACCCTGAATCACGTGGGATGGGAAAGGGGTTTCCACAATAAAAGAACATAATTTGAATGATTCATGAAGTAGAGGATTTTAAAATATGTATTTTTACTGATTTCAGAGAGAGGAAGGGAGAAGGAGAGATATATAGAAACATCAATGATGAGAGAGAATCATCAGTTGGCTGCCTCCTCCATACCCACCCACTACTGGGGATTGAGCCCAAAACCAGCACATGTGACCTGACCAGGAATCAAAGAGTGACCTCCTGGTTCTAAGTATATGCTCAAACACTGAGCCATGCTGGCAGGGCAAGTAGAGGATTTTTATTTGTGAATATTTCAGTAAAGCTTGTCTTGATGGTTAACACTTTATTTACTGGTACACTTTAATAAAAAAATTCAACTGGAGTTAGAAACTTGCTCTTTAAATTCTTTAACACAGGCAAATATTAAAGACATATTAGACAAAAAGGAACCCTTATGCACTGCTGGTGGGAATGCAGACTACTCTAGCCACTGTGGAGAACAATATGGAGTTTACTCAAAAAACTAAAAGTGGCTGAAACTGGTTTGGCTCAGTGGATAGAGCATTGGCCTGCAGACTGAAAGGTCCCAGGTTTGATTCTGGTCAAGGGCATGTACCTTGGTTGTGGGCACATCCCCAGAGGGGTGTTTGCAGGAGGCAGCTGATCGATGTTTCTCTCTCATCGATGTTTCTGACTCTCTATCCCTCTCCCTTCCTCTCTGTCAAAAATCAATAAAAAATATTTTTTTTAAAACAAAATTAAAAATGGAACTTTCATTTGACTCATTGATTCCCACTTCTAGGAATATATTCCAAGAAACTAGAAACACGAATCAGAAAGAATATATGCACCCCTATGTTCATAGCAGCACAATTCACCATAGCTAAGATTTGGAAACAGCCTAAATGCCCATCAGTAGATGAGTGGATTAAAAAACTGTGGTACATCTACACAGTGGAATACTATGCTGCAGTAAAAAAGGAGTTCTTAACATTTGCAACAACATGGATGGAGATGGAGAGCATTATGCTAAGTGAAATAAGCCAGGCAGAGAAAGATAAATATCACATGATCTCACTCATTTGTGGAATATAATGAACAACATAAACTGATGAACAAAAATAGATCCAGAGAAAGAGAAACATCAGTCAGAACATCAAACCTCAGGAAAGATAGGGAATGATGGGGTAAAGGGGAGAGATCAACCAAAGGACTTAATATGCATGCATATAAGCCTAATGAATGGACAGACAACAGAGGAATGGGGCATGAATAGGAGGTGGGTGGCAATGGGGAAAATAAGGACACATATGTAATACCTGAATCAATAAAAATAATTTTAAAAAGATATAGAAAGGAAGGATATAATTAAAGAGAATGAATAAAATCTTACTTTAGTATTCCCTGGGAGTAGACTAATATAAGCAACTGCAAAATCTTAGTGATTTATGACAAACCTTTATTTCTTGTTCATGGGTCTACAAATCAGCTGCAGCTCTGCTCAACTCAGATTGAACTCTGCTAGATTGACTCTGCTCCATATGTCTTCTTCCGGCCCTAGGCTGATAGAACAGCCCCTGCCTGGGACACACTTTTCTCCTAGTGAAGGTCAGGAGCAAGAGACCAACCACACCATGCAAGCACCTTTAAAGTTCCTGCTTGAATGTGGCATAGGTCAAACTGTTCATATTTCATTGGCTTAAAGCAATTAACATGGACAAGCCAGCCACTGGGCCAGAGAAGCACACTTCACCTACAGGGAACAGTTGCTACCAGACTGCCAGAGACACTTAGTCACTACCGCCTCCCAGTGAGCGCTTGAGATTGGTAGTGAGACTTTCTTAGTGATTCTTGAAAATGTTGACATTTCCAGCGAGCATTTGAAACCATCCATTTCAGTGCTTTATGCTGATATTTTTAGTTGTGCTTTCTTGTCTTTCCTTGTCCACAGTTCCCCCAGCTCTTCACTCTAACAACAATCATTGTTATGTAAAAATAATCCTATAGACAAGTGTTTTAATGGCTTCTGTTTCTCCCCCAAGTAGTGGTGATGAGTTTTGAATTTTTCCCTCTAGTCCTTTTGGAGATGACCCATATTTACAATAAAACTGAGATTAGGAATGCAGCTGAGGTTCTGGAAATGACCATGGTTCATACAATAAAGTCATGACCTTAATCTCATTAATGCTCTAATTAATGAGCTAAGGAACTACCTTAACATTCAGGCTAGGTCAAGTATGAATTTTGCAATTCTGGGAAGCTAGGTGATAAGTGTGTTTAAGGTGATTTTCTGGGGCTAAGTCCTGCCATTATCTCAAAAATACTGGGCATGGCTAATTAACATCTACTCTACCTATAATTCCAGGCCAGACTTTTCTGTATTAGTGTGATAAGAATGTTTCCTTTAATAAAGTAACATTTTACAAAATGTAGAACTTAGATATAAACATTTCTAAAACACCCAGTAGGTTCCATAGCAGCTAGTAGTATCTTATTTGTGTTTAATATTACTACATATTTAAATGCATATTTTATATGATGCTTTTCAATAAGAGAAAATAAAAAAATTTAGAGTAAATATAGCTACAGCATGATTTTATTATATACACTGGAGGCCCTGTGCACAGATTTGTGTACTAGTGGAGTCCCTCAGCCTGGCCTGTAGGGATCAGGCTGAAACCAAAATCAGCTTTTCAACAACCCCCGAGGGGTCCTGGATTGCAAGAGGGTGAAGACCGGGCTGAGGGACCCCACTGGTGCACAATCAGGCTGGAGAGTCCCAATCGCTGGACCCCAAGAGCAAGCTAACCTACCAGTTGGAGCGTCTTCCCCCGGTGGTCAGTGCACGTCATAGCAACTGGTCCAAAGGTCGAACAAATGGTGGAATATTTAGCATATTAGACTTTTATTACATAGGATTATAACCTTTCTCTTCCTCTTGGCCTCCTCCTGCTTACTCATTTTCTCTCCACCAAAAAAAAAAAAAAAAAAAAAAAAAGGATTATAGTGCCTTTCCAAGCTACCCAGAGAGAAACTGCCATATGATGGTGTTCTTGGTTCCTATGTAACTTAAAGGGAAACTTGCACAATGTCCGGAGCCCTTGATGTCCTGGAAATGAAGGAGGAAGATGTCCTCAAATTCCTTGCAGCAGGAACCCACTTAAGTCACACCAACCTTGACTTCCAAATGGAACAGTACATCTACAGAAGGGAGAGTGATGGCACCTACATCATTAACCTGAGGAGAACCTGGGAGTGGCTTCTGCTGACAGCTCATGCTATTGTTGCATTGGAAATCCTGCTGATGTCAGTCATATTGTCCAGGAATACTGGTCAGCAAGCTGTGCTGAAGTTTGCTGCGGCCACTGGAGACACTCATATCGCTGCTGCTTCACTCCTGGAACTTTCACCAACCAGATCAGGCAACTTTCTGGGAGCCAAGACTTCTGGATTTACTGACCCCAGGGCTGACTACCAGCTTCTCAGAGGTGTCTTATGTTAACCTGCCCACCATTGCTCTGTGCAACACAGAGTCCTCTGTGCTATGCAGACATTGCCAGCCCTTGCCACAACAAGGGGACTCACTCAGTGGGTCTGATATGTTGGATGCTGGCTTGGGAAGTACTGCCCATGGATGGCAACATCTCCCATGAACAATTACAGGAGGTCATGCCTGGTCGCTACTTCTAAAGAGATCCTGAGAGATTGAAAAGGAAGTACAGGCTGCTGCTTGAAAAGGCTGTGACCAATGAGGAAATTTTCAGGGTCAATGGACAGCTCCAGCTCCTGAGGTCGAAAACTATTTAGAAGTTGTGCAGGTGCCTTCCGCCTACTCAGTAGTTTCCTATGGAAGCCTGGAGAGCTCAGCATCTACTGAAGACTGGTCTGCAACCAGTGCAGGCTCCTGACTGGATAGGAACAGCCACTGAGTGGTCTTCAGCTGTTCTTCCACAAACTCTTAAAAGAATGGAAATAAGGTTGATGAAAAATAAAGTTCCTGAAAGTTGTGTTCCTTTAAAAAAAAAAAAAAAAGATTATAGTGATAGTGAAAATAATAACTTACCTTCTTTATATCACTGAGCTATTATTATGGTGGTGAAGCTATTTTTATGGTGGTGATTTAACAATATAAGGAAATGTGTAATCTCAAAAATAGGGTAGAACAAAGGGAGAAATCAAAGCTCTGTTTATATTGGTGGCAACATGCAAATACTTTTGGAAATGTTGGCATGGGTAAGTTCCAATTGGTGATTTTTGGAAAAACATGAGTTATCTTATTTTACCTATTTTTCCATTAGTGAATTTTCAGTAGTGGAAAATCACCTGGTATTCCTTCAGGATTCTTGGTCTGGAAAGTTTATAGAAGGTAATTCTTAAGTACCTTATACCAGGCAAAGGTATTTGCTAAATGTTTGGCTATTCTAATAACCTTAAATTGTTAAGCCTCAATATTTAGAAGCAAATTTTATTTGGGAGCCCTGCTAGTGTGGCTCGGTGGTTGAGCATCAACCTATGAACTAGGAGGTTACGGTTCGATTCCTGGTCAGGGGACATGCCAGGGTTTGCATGCCAGGGTTTGGGGCTCAATCCCCAGCAAGGGGGCGTAGAGAAGGCAGCCGATCAGTGGTTCTCTCACATCACTGATGTTTCTATCTCTCTTCCTCTAGTTCCTCTCTGAAATCAATACAAATATATATATTTAAAAAACTTTTTCTTTAGAAATATATTCTTGAGTTGAAAGAGATCCAAGATCATCTAGGCCAACCTCCACCTAACACAAGAATTCTTTTTTTTTTTTTTTTAAGGTAAGATTTCCTTTACATATACATAAATATATATATATATATATTTCCTTTAATAGCATTTGCCAGATGCTCATCTAGCCTCTAATATTTTCACTAATAAGAATCTCACTACTTCATAGTTCTATAATAACAACTAAAATGCCTACAACAGTATTAAGTATCTCAATATAGTCAACTTATGGTATTATTTAAGCCAGAAGAACCATAAACATTTATAGAATCCAAAATCCTAACATAAACTATTAATTATACCTTCTTCCCACTATTAATTTCCAAGGGCTACTGTAACAAGTTACCAGAAGCTGAATGGCTTAAAACACACAAAAATATGTTTTTCCATGGTACTGGAGGCCAGAAGTCTGAAATCAAAGTGTCAGGACTACCCTCTCTCCAAAGGCTCTAGGGAGAATCCGCTCTTCCAACTTCTGAGGGCGCCAGGTATTCCTTGGCTTACAGCACATCATTCCAACTTCTGCCTTCATGGTCACATGGCTTCCCCTTCTCTCCCAAAACGCCTTTGCCTCTCTCATAAGAACATATCTGATTGAATGTAGGGCCCACCAGGACAAGCTTCTCCTCTTGAGGTCCTTAATCTTTTACCATACGGTAATATTCACAGGTTCCAAGGAGGAGGCAGGCATAAAGAGGTATTTAGGGGGACCACCATTCAATCCACTAATATTCTCACCAAACACCTAATAAAAAGCAATATTGATTTACTTACTCTCCCTCTATTGTTATTAGAGGTATAAGGCAAGACTCGGGAAGTTATTTTTATTTATAAAATATGTCTGGTTATTGATGTAGTCAAAGGAGAGTCAAATAAAGAGTTTCAGGCTTGGATAGATTTTGTGACATGAGGAAGAAAGTGTAAAATTGAATATTACATGTATGCATGGGTATTTTGGATAAAAATTCAAATGTAAAAATTCAAATAAGCTGAAACCGGTTTAGCTCAGTGGATAGAGCGTCGGCCTTTGGACTGAAAGGTCCCAGGTTTGATTCTGGTCAAGGGCATGTACCTTGGCTGTGGGCACATCCCCAGTCGGGGATGTGCAGGAGGCAGCTGATCGATGTTTTTCTCTCATCGATGTTTCTAACTCTCTATCTCTCTCCCTTCCTCTCTGTAAAAAAAAATCAATAAAATATATTTAGGGGGAGGGGAATGGGTAAGGGCATGTACTGGGGGGTGGAGAGGGCAATAGGGGGAAATAAATAAATAAATAAATAAATATTTTTAAAAATTCAAATATTTTTTCAGAGTACACAATGAAAAATGCAACCTCCCACCCCACATCCCTTTATCATTTTTCAGAAATCATCACTATCAATATTTTTTCCTATTTTCTGTCCTTTCAGCAAATTCCCATGATAATACTCATCTCCATACCAATTTTTTTTACACAAGTGGGAGCACAATATATTGTATACTTTTAAAAAATCACTATCTATATCAGTATTCTCTTAATGACTCTACATTTAATATATTGAATCAAATAATTCTTTCCTAATATGTTTGCAAATATTTTTCAGCTAGGAAGAGAGATTAGAAGAAAAGATATAGGTGAGAGGGATAGGAAGTGTGTAAGTTATGATGGTATGAGGTTAAGGGAGATTCATTCAATTCTCATAGCAATAAGCCAAAGCAATCTGAAATATAGTCTGCAGCAGCTCTGGCCTTCCAGACTGCCAGATCCTGTGAATGTAATAAGATTGTGCCTGAGTGGGCTATAGGGAGGTGTTCTGACTGTTGACTCCTTTATAATTAGATTTAAGTATCAAAAAGCAAGAATTTAAAATTTTTACTTTTATACAAAATAACCAAAATCTTTCTAAGGAACTGCAAAAATGTGAAAGTCACCCACCTCTGCCAAACACCTTTGATGACAGTGACTTCCTTACCAAATAAGACAGTGCCATCTGTCCCCCTGTCTTCAAATGGAAACACTACTTTGAACATTCTGTAACTTCTTGTTCAAATGCTTAATGGAGCTGGCATGACAAAGATCCTCCATGTGGATGCCTATGAAAATATGTCTTCAGCAAGGAGATGTGAGGTATTTTACCCAGAAAGGCCATAATGGGTCAGATTGAGTGTGGATGCTGGACACAACTTGGTGAGTTATTCTTTCAAGGCTCTGACTCCATTTGCTGTGTGATCAGTGACAAGTTGTTTAATTTCTTAGATTCCCTATCTGTAAAATGGGATAATACTACCTACCTTCTAGAATTGTGAGGATTAAATGAGTCACTATGCGTACAGTGCTTAGAAAAATGCTTGTTAATCATGAGTGTTAATTGTAACTTCCCACCTCATTTCCCTCCCTTTCAGAGAATCCCCCAGCAAGAATAATAAATAGGATTTTAATTCTCTGGATCAGGGATCAGCAAACTACAACCCATGGCCCAAATCTGGCCCACCAAAACTTTTATACAGTCCATGAGCTAAGAATGATTTTTACATTTTTATACAGTTGAGGAAAAATCAATTGAAGAAAAAATATTGTATGACACATTAAAATTAGATGAAATTCAAATGTGAGTTTCCATAATAGTATTAGGGGAACACAGCACACTCATTCGTTTACATGTTGTCTATAATGCTTTCATTCTACAACAGCAGAATTGAGGATTTGCAAAAGAGGACATAAGGCCTGAAAAGCCGAAACTATTGACTGAGGTTTGCTGACCACCCCTACGCTAGATAATGCCCCAGCTGGTCTCACTGCACCCCAAGGTTCTCAATTGCAGGGACCCTAATTTCTAAGGGCTACTGTAACAAGTTACCGGAAGTTATAAATAGTAATTACCTTCAAAGAACATTTTGTGTGTGTGTGATTCCCTCTTCAATATTGGGACTGTACTGGGTAAAATGAATGCAGTGCTATCCTGTTGAATTTAAAGAGATGAAAATAAAATGGGAAGAAAGAAAAGAAAAAAGGGGAAGAAGGTGTTGGGGAGCATAAGAGACTTGGCTAGAAAATTGTAAGGAGGACATTCTGATAAAGGGGAAGAATGTGGAAGGCCGCCTGCCCTGTTTATCGGAATTCCAACTTAGAGGGGTATCTAAGGCGGGGCCCCTAATCATCCCTTGACCTTTCCAAACTAGCCTGTGCATATGCAGACCCCCCCCTCCAGGGGGGGGGGGTTACTGGAATCCTATGTTTAATCCCTGATGCCCTTGCCTAGAGGACAATGCAAACCTCCCATACACTCTGCTGAATGTATGTAAAGATAAAAATTCCAATAAAGGCCTAATGAGGCAGGCAATAGAGGGAGATGGGGGAGGCTTAGTCCTCTCTTTCAAGGTCACACTGTGTCTAACTGTTCATTCACTATTCAGGGGCTGCTGATCAGCCCTGGCAAGGAGGGAGAGGGGGAGGAAGACACTACTAGAGAGGCAAGTAGGAAACAGGAATTTTTAAGTGTAACTTCTAAGAAAGATAGTGACAGAATATTCTAAGTTTGATGTTCTAAGAATGTATGCTTCAATTTTGGTAATGTTATATTTTTTAAAAGAACAGCATAGTTAATTATACTATTAATAAAGAAGACATAAGGTTTTGCATTTATAAAAAGATAAATTTAACTAGTGCTATTAGGATGCGAATTTGAATAGTTATCTAAATTTAACATCATCTTCCAGTTTACACAGGAAGATTTGTTCAGTTCTTGTAGAATAAACAGATCTTAAGTCTAAATATGAAGTGATTCTCAAGTGGGCTGGTACTTAAGAAAAATGCCTATGTTGTCAATGATATATATACATATATCTTGATTTCAGAGAGGGAGAGAAAGATAGAAACATCAATGATAAGAGAGAATCATTGATCGGCTGCCTCCTGCAAGCCCCACACTGGGGATCAAGCCCACAACCTGGGCATGCTCCCCAACTGGGAATAAAACCATGATCTCCTGGTTCATAGATTGATGCTCAATTATTGGGCTATATAATTTTTAAAAAAATATATTTTATTGATTTCTTACAGAGAGGAAGGGAGAGGGATAGAGAGCTAGAAACATTGATGAGAGAGAGACATCAATTAGCCGCCTCCTGCACGGCCCCTACTGGGGATGTGCCCGCAACCAGGATACATGCCCTTGACCGGAATCGAACCTGGGACCCTTCAGTCTGCAGGCCGAAGCTCTATCCACTGAGCCAAACCGGTTTTGGCTAATTTTTAATCCTCACCTGAAGATATGTTTATTGTTTTTAGAGAGGAAGAGCGGGAAAGAGAAAGAGAGAGAGACATCAATGTGAGAGAGTAACTTTGATGATTGCCTCCCCTTCACACAGACTGGGGACAGAACCCATAACCTAGGTATGTGCCCTGACTGGAAACAAACCCACAACCTTTTGGTATATGGGAGGACATTCCAACTAACTGAGCCACCCTGCCACAGCTCAATGATATTTTGATCCTAATAGTAACTGTGCTCTGGGTTATAACAAAGACTGCTTTAAGCCACACACCTCAGCAGCCCTCCTCACTCACCTCCCTTTAGGTGTTCTTTCTCCAGTGCAAAGTCTGAAGAGCCATTTGGTCAATAGAAAATGGTGCCGCCATTGAGGTTGTTCCCATCATCACTAGACCATTCACTTTATGTCCCACCTGTCCACTGACAAATCATGCTTTCTCATACTTTATATCCTTTTTCCAGCTTTATGGAAGTATAATTGACAAAATTGTAATATATTTTAAAGTGTTCAACATGGTGATTTGGCATTCACATACATTTTGAAAGGATTCCCACAATTGAGTTAACACATCCATCACCTCATATATTTATGTTTGTTTATTTTTCGGATTTAAGATTTAAGTTACACTCTTAGTAAATTTCAATCATGCAATATAGTACTATCAGCTATAGTCACCTTATTTAGATCCTCAGGCCTTATTTCTCTTATAACTGAAAATTTGTACCTCTTCCCATTTCCATTTCCTACCCACCCCCAATTTTATATATATATATAACTTTTTAAAATGGATTTTAGAGAGGAAGAGAGAGGGAGGAGATAGAAACATCCTATATAATAAAACCCTAATATGCAAATCAACCAGTTGCTATGATGTGCATTAAGCATCAGGGGGCACACACTCAATGCAGGAGCACTGCTCAGCCAGAAGTGGAGCTCACCGCTGGCAAGCATAGCGGCAGTGGCAGGAGCCTCTCTTGCCTCTGCAGCACTAAGGACCCCTTGGGGGTTCCAGGCTGCAAGAGGGTGCAGGCTGGGCTGAGGCCCCCCAGTGCACGAATTATGTCATGCACCAGGCCTCTAGTCAATGCTGATAGAGAATTATTGATCGCTACCTCCTGCGTGCTCCACAGTGGGAATTGAGCCTGCAACCTAGGCATGTGCCCTGACCAAGAATCGAACCATGACCTCTTGGTTCATATGCTGATGCTCAACCACTGAGCCATACCAGCTGGGCCAATTTTATATATTTTTTGCAGGACGTAGAAACAACTTGAGTTTACACAGCACTTTCACATGCATTCTAATTACCCCTATAGCAACCCAAGGGAAGAAAGTGAAGCTTAAATAATTGCTCAAAATTGCTTAATTAATAAGTAGTGAGGTCAATACTTGAACCCACATCTCCTGGCCTCAAGTCCAGGGCACCTTCCTGAATAATTCTGGTGTTTAACATCACAGGCTGGACAGATGGATAGAGCTGGCTTTGACTGCTTGTGTGAACTAGGGCAAGTTACTTACTCTCTCTGACCTCCTGTGCAAATTGGAGAACTTAACAGAAACTACTACATTGGCTGTAGTGAAGTGAAAATGCCTGATGCTCAGCAAGGTGTCTGACATCAGTGCTCCTTCAATTTTAATTACTATTTGCCGAAGGGCAGAAGGCTGGGAGAGCCGTTTTGCCACTGAGGGAAACTAAGAGAGGCTAAGTCCAGGGAACAATGGAGCCTGAGGACTGGAGCACAGATGGAGGCCATTCTGCCCTGACAGAGACTGTCATCCCAGGGTAGTCACTGCCATTATTAGATAAGCCATCATGTGAGGAGGCACTGAGGAGAAAGGGCAGTCTTCAGAGAGAGGGGGCTTGACAAGGAGCGAAGGGGACACACAGGCAGGTTTGAGCCTGGGTGATTAGGCAAAGGTGGCATCACCCACAGACCATAAAGTCATTAGATGCCTGAGTGAGCAAGCATAATGCAGGAGGTGGCTCAAGGGGGTGTGGGTGGGAGTGGGCTCTAGATAGAAGGAGTGAGGGATGACCTATTTACAGTTGGGTCCTAGATGGTTCCTGATGCCATTATCCAAAATATTTGGAGATGAGACATGTTTGATTTTAACTATGGTAAGGTTTAGGCTCCTGAGAGCTAATGTTTAAAAACCAACCTCACTGAGACCGATTTTGCTCAGTGGATAGAGCGTCGGCCTGCGGACTGAAAGGTCCCAGGTTCGATTCCGAGCAAGGGCATGTACCTTGCTTGCGGGCACATCTCCAGTAGGGGGCGTGCAGGAGGTGGCTGATCGATGTCTCTCTCTCATGGATGTTTCTGACTTTCTATCCCTCTCCCTTCTTCTCTGTGAAAAATCAATAAAATATATTAAAAAATATATTAAAAATAAAATATATTAAAAATATATTAAAAGAAAACTCACTGAAGTATAATTAATGTATAACAAACTGCCCTCACCTGAATATAATAAATTTTGACAAATATACACACCTGTGTAGGTAGAGTTTCCTGGGCATATGACCAAGGGTCACACAGGGTGCTACCCTCAGAAGGTCCCTGTGCTTGGGTTTTAATACTCTTGGGTTCACAATCTTGAAATTCTTAATTTATCTTTGAATTTGCATTTTGTAAATGAAGTTCAATGGGACAGTGGACTGTGTTGGCTTGGAGCATGAACTCCTACTGATTCTCATCTGTCAGCCCCCACTCCACTAACCCTGATGCCCACCCATTCCACCTCCACCCCCAACTTCAGGGTCAGGCTGGCACCCAGGTCTCAGGGCAGGACATGGCTGTACCCCAGCACATTCAGAGCTGGGAAGGGGAGTGAGTATCCCTGTTCCCTGAGGAAATATAACATTAAATGCAACAAATAAATAAATAGCATGATAGGTTGATAGAGATCACAGAAAAAAAAGAAAGGATTTTATAATTTTGTGCCTTTAGTGGCATTTTTCTTCTGCTTCTCTACATTTTCATTTTGTACTGTATTAGGCCAACTATGCATTCAGCCTACACTGGTATAACTACCGCTACAATCAAGATACAGACCTTTCCATCACTCCCAATTTTTCCACTTAACCCTTTGCAGAGTCAACCCCCCTCCCTCCATTGCATGTGCGCGCGCGCACACACACACACACACACACACACACACACACACATTCCGTGCCATTCCCAACCACTGGTGCACTTGGAGATGACTGAATTTTAAAACATGGAGCAGGGCTCTGGGCCTTCTATCAGGAATTCAAGGAAAGCAGGGTCAAAACAGATCCGGGAGTGATCCCCAAAGGGTGTTAACCTGAGAGAGTGGTGATGATCCAAATAAATGTGGGGAGTGTGCCCCCATCCAGGGATTATGAGGGGCCAGCAGAGGAGAAAGCCAAGGCAGAGGACAGGAGAACGTGGCATGTGCAGGGACTCATGAAAAAGCTACTAGGTAAACTGACAATAGTTGGAACTTGGCTTTGCTGGTGAACGATTAGGGAAAGGATTGTGAGAGCATAAATACTGGCACATGCACCACCCCTTTGGAAGCCAGGCCATCAACTAAAGAAGGCAAACAAACACCTTGTCCGAGCGTGGTTGCAGAGCCTTTCAGGGCCCCACCCCTGCTTCCTGGTCCAGTTTTCTTTTCCTGACTTAGTCTGCAATGCCCTGTCCCTGATCTTGGCTTAGCTGACTGCTCCTGATCAGGCAAATCTCAGTTTAAGCACGACCTCCTCAGACCATCCCAATCATCAAGGTAAAACGGCACATCAAGTTAATACACCCAATATAATACCCTCTGTTACATCTATCATTTTTAATGTCTGCCCTATCCTCCATTTCAATAACTCCCACCCCACCAAAAAAAAAAATACCCTTAAGAACAAGCATTTTGACTCATGCAGGGAAGCATCCCCAGGGCCTAGAACTCAGTGTCTGGCGAGTAGAGGATGATCAGTAACTGTTGAGTAAAAAGAAGTAAGCCAGGCCTGGCCTTGTGGTGCAGTGGGTTAGCACATCATCCCAAAAAGCTAAGGCTTGGGGTTTGATCAGTTTGTGGTCAGGGCCCATACAAGAACCAACCAGCCCAGTGGGTGTGGCTACATTGACCTATGAACCAGGAGGTGACGGTCCTATGCCTGGGTTGAGGGTTCGATGCCCAATGTAGAGCATGCAGGAGGCAGCCAAACAATGATTCCCTTTCATCATTGATGCTTCTATCACTCTCACCTTCTCCCTTCCTCTCTGAAATACAAATAAAAATAAATTTCTATTTAAAAAAAAAATCAACCAATGAATGCATAACTAAATGGAACAACAAATCCAAGTGCCCCCCCCCACACTTCCTCTCTCTGTAAAACCAATCAATTTTTTTCAAAGGAGAAAGGCATTTAAAAAGAAGAATGACGGTACTGCTCCCAAAATGCAGCCTTCCCCCCAGAGAGGAGGAGGAACTGGAGAGGATGGAAGCGGGACCGCACCTACCCTGGCCCTTCCTGCCTAAACCCACGCAGATTGTAAGAGCTTCCAGGCTCTCACTCCCTGGGGCCTGTGTCAGTTCCCTCACCAACATTTCCCCATGTTACCCTCACTCCACCTCTCAAAAGCTTCATCTCACTTTCCAAGCGGTCGTGGAGTCTCCGGAGACTTCCCCAAGGTCAGCAGTTGAGTGGCCAGGCTCAGACTCAGCCCCGAGTGGGCCCCCTCCACCACCAGTGCCACAGACACCCGCCTCGCCGGTACCGGTACCGAGCTTGGTCCGGCCGCCCAAACCCAGCCGCCTCACGCCGAGCCGGGGTTCCAGGCACCGTGGCCGGGGTCGCCCCCGCGCGAGGTAAGCCGGCCCTGCCAGGCTGCCCCCCGCAGGGCCCAGGGGTCTCAGAGAGGAAGGCGGCGCGGGCTCCCGGACGCGCGCTGGGCCAGCCCGGCCGGCGGGACAGTTGAGCGCCGCCGCGGTGTCCTGGCAACGGGTAAACAATGCGCGGCCCCGCCCCCCGCCGCGCGCCGCCTGGCTCCTGGGCTCCCGGCCGCCGGCGTCCGCCGCGTGTCCCCTCCCTGCTTGGCGCTCGCGGCGGGTCTGCAGCCTGTGACTCGGTGCCTCGGTGAGGCGGGCGGGCGCTCGAGCCCGCAAACCACGCCGGAGGCGGCCGGGCGGAGAGGCGAGGGGCGGCCCCGGGCCTGCGGCGGTTCTCCGCGGAGGGCGAAGGGGAAAGCCGGGGTCGCGGCAGGAATGGGCGCGGGGACGCCTCCCCTGGGTGATACGGAAACCTGGGGGCGCTCTCTTCTTTTCAGGATTGGGAATACATGCCACACGCACCTGCTCAACTGAGAAAGGAGATACCATGGTAATACAGGCCTTTTCTTAAGAATAAGAGATTGCGAGGCTCTGGCTGGTTAGAGTCAACCTCTGGAGAGGCTTGTGTATCCGCGCCACGAGGGGGGCACCCCATCTCCTCGGCTGTGGTGGGGTCCAGCCCGGTGGTCTGACACTCGGGTAAAGATGAGGGGGCAGCGTCCCCGGGGGCTGCGCCGAGGGGGACTGCAGCGTCCGAGCCAGGCTGAGCCCGCTTCCAGCTGGTTGGTTTCAGCACCTGCTGAGCCATTTGTTTTCACCCCGAAGATGGTTTGTGTGTCAAAGGGAGGCTGGCCACGTGGTGTGGAACCCCTCGTCGCCAACAGGGACTGGCCAGCACTCAGTTGCTGCTGCCGCTGCCCTCCTCCTGTGCGGGGTTCTCCTCTGTGGGTTGGAAAAATGAGCCGGTGTCCCGCAGGGGTTCAGCCTTGACCCATCCATCCACTACGGGGTCGCAGGCTGGACTGGCCCTCGGAGCACACGCCCGGCCGGTGGCTCACTCTCCAGGAGGGGGCGTGCGGGAGGCAGCGGGTTGATGTCTCTCTCATTGGATGTTTCTCTCTCTCTCTCTCTTTCCCTTCTTCTAATAAAATCAATAAGAATATATTTTTAAGCCAAAACCGGTTTGGCTCAGTGGATAGAGCGTCGGCCTGCCGACTGAAAGGCACCAGGTTTGATTCCGGTTAAGGTCATGTATCTTGGTTGCGGGCACATCCCCAGTAGGGGGCGTGCAGGATGCAGCTGATCAATGTCTCTCTCTCATCGATGTTTCTAACTCTATTCCTCTCCTTTCCTCTCTGTAAAAAATCAATAAAATATATATATTTTTTAAAAAGAATATATTTTTAAGATTAATTAATTAATTAAAAATGAACCCCAGTGCGACCTGGACAGCTGGCTAATTTTAAGGAATTCCAGTTAAAGGAAAGCCTTTGGAGGAGACGTTTTATGTAAAGTATTTTTGCATTTTTAAAAAATATTTTTTATAGTTGTGTTTTGTTTTTTTTTTTACAGAGAGGAAGGGAGAGGGACAGAGAGTTAGAGACATTGATTAGTTGTCTCCTGCACACCTCCTACTGGGGATGTGCTTGCAACCAAGGTACATGCCCTTGACGGGAATTGAACCTGGGACCCTTCAGTCCACAGACTGATGCTCTAATTCACTGAACCAAACCGGTTAGGGCAAATATTTTTGCATGTTATGCTCAGGAAAATTTGCAGCATCCTTCATCTCACCTCCATGTTATTGGCTTACACATTAAGCCTCGAACTTCAGACCTCCATTTTCAACTTCCAGCTGGATCTCACCACCAGAGAGCCTTTTCAAATTGTGTTAAACACTGCTTTCTCTGGCCTCATTGGCACGTTCCAATAGCACGTTCATCCTTCTGGCCTCAAACACAAGCATTCCTGTTCCTCAGCCTTCATCCACTCTCTTGGAACCTGCTTCCCATCCTACCTGCCACTGGTTGTCAGGCCCTCTTTGCCATCTGCCTGGATTCTGGCAGCAGCCTTGTCCAGGCTTTACCCAGGGTTCTCCATCTCCTTTGTCCTGGTTATTCTGAGCTGGTTTCCATATTAGACCAGTAACCCAGGCCCAATCCAGGCCGATGTGTTCCCACCCAGGGCCTGGCCCCGAGGGAGGCAGCCAGAGGACTGGGGTCCTGTCCTTGGGTTGTGGGCTCAATCCCCAGTGTGGGGCATGCAGGAGGCAGCCAATTAATGATTCTCTCTCATCATTGATGTTTCTATCTCTTTCTCTCCCTCTCTCTTCCTCTCTGAAACCAATAAAGAAATATTTTAAAAAGTAGAATGTACTAGTTGACACAAAAATATTTAAAAAGAAATGTCTTAATTTTTTTATTTTTTTAAATATATTTTATTGATTTTTGTTACAGAGAGGAAGGGAGAGGGGCAGAGAGTTAGAAACATCGATGAGAGAGAGACATTGATCAGCTGCCTACTGCACGCCCCACATTGGAGATGTGCCCGCAACCAAGGTACATCCCTTGATCGGAATCAAACCTGGGACCTTTCAGTCCCCAGGCCGACGCTCTATTCACCGAGCCAAACTGGTTTCGGCAACAGTTTATTTTTTGAAGAAGAATATTGATTTGTATATTTTTTATCATTTTTTTCTTTATATATTTTTATTGATTTCAGAGAGAAAAAGGGAAAGAGAGAGAGAGAAACATCAATGATGAGAGAGAATCATTGATAGGCTGCCTCCTGCACACACCCTTAATGGGTATTAAGCCCGCAAGCAAGGTATGTGGCCTTGACGAAAATTGACCCTGCAATCCTTCAGTCTGCAGGCTGGCGCTCTATCCACTGAGCCAAACCAGCTAGGGCAACAATTTATTTTTTTTTAAATATGTTTTTATGAATTTTTAGAGAGAGGAAGGGAGAGAAAGAGGGAGATAGAAACATTCATGTGAGAGAGAAACATCAATCGACTGCCTCCGCCCCTAGTGGGGATTGAGCCTGAAACCTGGGTATGTGTGCTGACCGGAATCAAACCAATGGCCTCTTGATGTATGGGACCACGCTCAGTCCACTGAGCCACACTGGCAGGGCTGAAGAATTTATCATTTTGCTCGTTTACAGAGTGCTTTCCATGTCATATCCAAGAAATCTTTGCCTAACCCAAGGTCACAAAGGTTTTCTCCTATATTTTATTCCAGAGGTTTTTTAGTTTTTGGTTTTTATTTAGCTCTATGAGCCATTTTGCATTAATTTTTGTAGATGGTGCAAGTATGGATTGAGGTTCATTTTTTTTTTTGCAATTGATATTTATTTTTCATCTACATTCATTAAAAAGTTACCCTTGCTCCACTGAATTGCTTTGGCACTTTTGTTCAAAATCAGTTGTTCCTATATGTGTGAATCTACTTCTGGGCTCCATTCTGTCTCATTGATCTGTTTGTCTCTTGACATCAATACCATACTGTCTGGATACTGTAGCTTTATAATAATTCTTGAAATAAAGTATTAGTCCTTCAACTTTGTTCTTCTTTTCAAAGTCCTTTGAATTTCCATATGAATTTTAGAATCTTCTACAAAAAGATGAGACCTCTGAATAAAAGTGTCAACCCTCTATCTTATGTCCTTTGCATTTCCATGTGAATTTTAGAATCTTCTACAAAAAGATGAGAACTCTGAATAAAAGTGTCAACCCTCTATCTTATGTCCTTTGCATTTCCATATGAATTTTAGAATCAGTTTGCCAATTTCTACAAGAAGATGAAAACTGTGAATAAAAATGCCAAACTTTTGCATGAATTTTAGTTTTCAAACCTTTTTAGAGATCAAAATACATTTTTTGCAGTGATTCCAGGTATGTCAAGTATGTTTGACATGCAAGAGAAGTATAAAGTCATTTTAAAAAGTCCGGTCCCCAAATCTTTACGAGCTGATAGTCGTACATCCCCAAGGGCATATTTTATCGGGAGGTGCAGTTATCTTCTGGTTTTCAGATTGTTTCTTTTCATTTGGATTTCATCACACAAGCCAGGCCTTTGTGTTACAAAAGGCTTCTCATATTCATTCCTGGGTTTTGTGTCTAGGAATGTGCTCCATTTCATTTAACAAATGCATATTTTAGTGTTTGTCACACATCAACTATGTTTCTCTTTGTTTAGCTCGGGGCATTTTTAAGATGCAACGCTATCAACAGAAC
>PVJN01040521.1:0-19215 GCA_004026805.1 Lasiurus borealis
GTGTCTGCCTTCTGAGCTCTATCCCTCGGGTCCCAAGTCCTGGGTTCTACTCTCACAACTCCAGTCTACTTTACCCTCCTTCTGCTGGAGCACAAGGTGGATGGCTTCACAGGGAATTTTTGTGCATTGGTCCTTCAAGAGGGTGCCCAAACTTTCAGTATCCACTCACTGGCAGACAGCACCCCACTGCTTTTCACAGGTAGATGTTATGTGGGTACCCTCCTCAGTTTGGTGCTCTTTTCTGGGGAGCCCAGCTTCGGGTTTAGATTCCAGAGTTCTCAGTGGCACACCTCCCACAGCTGAGATATCTCTCTGGGGCTTCAGTTGCTGTCTGTGGGTGCCCGGCCAGTCCTTTTGCACCTCTGCCCTTCCTACCAGTCTCTATGTGGTCTCCACCTTCAGTTCTTGGGAATCAGGGTTCTCTCCTGTGAGTTTTCCATTGATTATTCAGGAAGCCTTTCTGTATTACAGTTGTAATTCCAGCCTGTTCCTGGGATCATGTCTGTGCCTGGGATTTTCTTTCTAATTGTTTAAGTTATAGTGTTATGTAGTTTACTTATTTTTTCTTATTTTTTGAGGTAGGCCGGTAGTGTTATAGACTTCCCTCTCAGGACTGCTTTTGCTGTGTATAGGAGATTTTTGGTTGTTGTGTATTCATTTTCATTTGTTTCCGTTTTTATTTCTTTATTGATCTCATCGATAATCCATTCAATGTTTAATAACATGTTATTTAGCCTTTATGTGCTTGAATGATTGGGGGTATTTTTACTATAGTTGATTTCTAATTTCATTCCACTGTGATCTGAGAAGATGCTTGATGTGATTTTAATCTTCTTGAACTTGTAGAAATTTGTTTTGGGTCCTAACATATGGTCCATCTTTGTGAATGACCCATGTGCACTTGAGAAGAATGTATATTCTGCAGCTTTGGAGTGAAATGTCCTATAAATGTTAATTAAATTTATGTGGTCCAGTGTGTCCTTCAGAGTAGCTCTTTCCTTAATATTTTTTTTTTTTTTGGTCTGGAAGATCTATTTAGTGAAATCAGCAGGGTGTTAAAGACCCCTACTATGACTAGGTTGTTGTCAATTTCTCCCTTAAAGTCCTCCAGAAAAATTTTTTTTTATTTTATTAATTTTTCACAGAGAGGAAGGAAGAGGGATAGAAAGTCAGAAACATCGATGAGAGAGAGACATCGATCAGCTGTCTCCTGCACACCCCACACTGGAGATGTGCCCGCAAGCAAGGTACATGCCCCCGACCGGAATCGAACCCAGGACCTTTCAGTCGGCAGGCAGATGCTCTATCCACTGAGCCAAACCGGTCTCGGCCAGAAATTTAAAAAAATATATATTTTATTGATTTTTTACAGAGAGAAAGGAAGAGGAATAGAGAGTTAGAAACATCGATGAGAGAGAGACATCGATCAACTGCCTGCAGCACGCCCCCTACTGGGGATGTGCCCCAAACCAGGATACATGCCCTTGACCAGAATCAAACCTGGGACCTTTCAGCCCGCAGGCTGATGCTCTATCCACTGAGCCAAACCGGTTTTGGCCAGAAATTTTTTTTATATAGTTAGATATTCCTATATTCGAGGCATATATATTTACCAGGGTTTCATCCTCTTGTTGGATAGATCCCTTTAGTATTATGTAGTGACTTTTGTTGCCTCTTGTGATAGCCTTCATTTTGAAGTCTATTTTGTCAGATATGAGTATTGCTACCCCAGCTCTTTTTTTTTAAATTTATTTACTTGCAAAATTTTTTCATCCCTCAACTCTTTTCCTGTGTGAATCTTTTGTTCTGAGGTGGGTCTCTTGTTGACAGCACATAGTAGGGAAATTTTTTTTGTATCCACTCTGCTTCCTGTCTTTTGCTTGGAGCATTTAGTTCACTTACATTTAAGGTTATCATTGATAGGTACTTAATTATTGCCATTTTAATTCTGTATATCTAGGTTTCTCTCTCTATTTCTTCTTCTCATTACAGCAGTCCCTTTAGATTTTCTTATAATGCAGCCTTGGTGGTGATGAATCCTTTATCCATCTTCCCCTTCCCCTAGGGAGGTCTATATTTGACTGTCTATATTGAATGATAGCCTTGCTGGATATAATAATCTTGGTTTCACATCCTTGCTTTTCTTACCTTGAGTACTTCATGCCATTCCCTTCTGGCTTGTAGAGTTTCTGATGAGAAATCAGCTGACAACCTAATGAGAGCTTCTTTGTAGGTAACAGTTTGCTTTTCTCTTGCTGCCTTTAAGATTATCTCTTTGCCCTAACATGATTGGCTCAGTGGCTAGAGCGTTGGCCTGCAGACTCAAAGATCCCAGGTTAGATTCTGGTCAAGGGCATGTACCTTGGTTGTGAGCACATCCCCCGTAGGGGGTGTGCAGGAGACAGCCGACCAATGTTTCTCTCTCATCAATGTTTCTAACTCTCTCCCTCTCCCTTCCTCTCTGTAAAAGATTAATAATATATATATATATATACACACATATATATATATTAATACATTTTATTGATTTTTTACAGAGAGAAATGGAGAGGGATAGAGAGCCAGAAACATTGATGAGAGAGAGACATCCATCAGCTGCCTCCTGCACGCCCCCTACTGGGGATGTGCCCGAAACCAGGATACATGCCCTTGACCAGAATCAAACCTGAGACCCTTCAGTCCGCAGACCAACACTCTATCCACTGAGCCAAACCGGTTTTAGCAAAATATATTTTTAAATAAAGATTATTTCTTTGTCTTTAATTTTTGGCATTTTAATTATGATGTGTCTGAGCATGGGCGTGTTTGGTTCTTTTTGCTTAGGACTCTCTGTGCCTTGTGAACAAGTGTGACTTTTTTTTTCACCAATTAGGGAACTTTTCTGCCATT
This sequence comes from Lasiurus borealis, assembly GCA_004026805.1. Lineage (NCBI taxonomy): Eukaryota > Metazoa > Chordata > Mammalia > Chiroptera > Vespertilionidae > Lasiurus > Lasiurus borealis. Next base: position 2,890 of record PVJN01040521.1, read on the forward strand.
ATTTTTTCAAACACATTCTCTGACCCTTGCTCTCTTTCCTCCCCTTCTGGCACACCTATTATGTGAATATTATTACATTTCATGTTGACATATGTATATATGGACTAATATGCAAATTGTTTCCTCATGCAGTCATTCAACCAGGAGTTTGATCGGGAGACTGGGAATTCGACAACTCCCTATGATGTGCGCTGACCATCAGGGGGTGGTGGGAAACATGGCAGGCATCAGTCACACAGCACTGGCAATAGGCAGCAGTGGAGGTGCTGCCAGCTCAATGGCCCCCAACAAAAGCAGGACAGTGGTGGGATGCTGAAACAGGTAAGCAGGCAGCATCAGGCCAAGGCAGGTTCGAACAGGAGCCCAGGTGCTGTTCAGGGCTCAGAGGTCAGCCAGGACCTGCCCTTTTATGCCGGGCACTCATGCTTCAATTGCCAGCCAGACCTAGGGACTCCACCCATGCACAAATTTTGTGCACTGGGCCTCTAGTGTGTGAGTGTGTATTTCTTTATTATTGAAAATATTGCATATGTAACTTTTTTTCCCAACAATCCCTCCAATGCATCCTCACCCCCACCCCATGACAGGTCTTCAGCACCCTATTGTCTATATCCATGGGTTATGTATATATGCATAAGTGTCATTTTTATTTTAATAAATCTTTATTGTTCAGATTATTACAATTGTTCCTCTTTTTCCCCCCATATCTTCCTTCCACCTGGTTCCCACCCCACCCTCTGCCCTTACCTCCCCCACATTGTCCTCATCCATAGGTGTACAATTTTTGCCCAGTCTCTCCTGCACCCCTCATTCTCTTTCCCCCTGAAAATTATCTATGCCCCTAATTCTATTATATTCACCAGTTTATTCTGATCATCAGATTTTAAATTCACTTAATTTTTAGATTCACTTGTTGATACATAGGTATTTGTTCTTCATAATATTTACCTTTACCATTTTCTTCTTCCTCCTTTAAAGAATACCTTTCAGCATTTCATATAATACTGGTTTGGTGTTGAGGAACTCCTTTAGCTTTTTCTTATCTGTGAAGCTCTTTATCTGCCCTTCAATTCTGAATGATAAGCTTTGCTGAGTAGAGTAATCTTGGTTGTAGGTTCTTGCCACTCCCCTCTGGCCTGAATAGTATCTGTTGAGAAATCAGCTGACAGTTCTATGGGTGCTCCCTTATCGGTAATTAACTGTTTTTCTCTTGCTGCTTTTAATATTCTCTCTTTGTCTTTTGCTCTTGGTATTTTAATTATGATGTGTCTTGGTGTGGTCCTCTTTGGATTCCTTTTGTTTGGGGTTCTGTGTGCTTCCTGGACTTGTAAGTCTATTTCTTTCACTAGGTGGGAGAAGTTTTCAGTCATTATTTATTCAAATAGATTTTCAGTATCTTACTCTCTCTCTTCTTCTGGCACCCCTATAATTCTGATGTTGGTATGCTTGAAGTTGTCCCAGAGGCTCTTTCTGCATCAGATACATTTTTTTATCTCCATTTCATTTCTCTCTTCTTCTGAAGAAATATCTTGCTCTTTCATTTGGGTGTTGTATTTTTGTCTTCCCATTTTGTCTGACTGTTTGGGTTTGTGACTATTAGGTAGATCTGTTACACCTCTCATTCTCCAGGGCAGAACAGTGTTAAAGGCCGTTTCTAACTAATTAGATCAGGCAAATACTCAAAACCTCCAGAAACCTGCCTCTACATACAGACTGATTGGATTCACTCTTCAGTAGCCCTCAGGCAATTATCTACAGTTGTGATGAGAGGTTTTCCAACAGAGTTGGGCAATTGCTTGGGCCTGGAAACTAATTGTTATTCTCAGTCTCTTTTTTTAATATATTTTATTGATTTTTTTACAGAGAGGGGTAGAGAATTAGAAATCAAGGTGGTGGCATAGAGGAATACCAAAGCTGCTGCCTCACACAACAATTTCAAAACTACAACTAAAAGACAGAACAGACACCATCCAGAACCACAGGAAATCTGGCTGAGTGAAAATTCTACAACTAGAAGGAAAGAGGGGGTCTCACAAAGACTCAGAGGAGGTGCAAAAAGCTGAGGTACAGAAACACACTTGTGGAGAGGACGGGTGGAGGAGGGTCTGGCTGGATTCCTCTGGGAGACAGAAAATCCAGACTGCATTGAACCCCACTTCTGCCTGCACTGAACCCCAGTTCCAGTTGAGACTCATACAGGGGAGTCTGAACTGTTGTGAAAATGGAGTGCAGGAAAACTTAGGGGAGCCATGAAAGACAGAGGTCTGGGGACGCATGAAAATGCACACACAGAGCGCTGACTGCTGATTGTGCCACTAGCTTTCTCTAGCGGGAGGAAAAGAGAACCTCACAACAGCACTGAAATCCAGATCTAAATGCACTGGACCCCAGTTTCAGGCGAGACCCTGAGGACCCAGACTCATATGGATCCCTAGAGCGCAGGGAAACTCAGGGGAACTGGAAGGGCAGAGGTCTGGAGGCAAGCCCACATGCACAGACACAGCTGATTCTCACAACTGATTAGCTTGGAGGTCAATTCCCCCCAGTCATACCAACAACAATCAAAGAATTAACTACAACAAGAATGTACACACAGTTCACAAAGGGGTGCACCAAGAGTGTCTACCTCAGGTAACTGGGGAGGCAGAGCTACTGGGCCATATAGGACACCTAGCACACAAAACTACTCTACCAACTCAGGGAAGCAGTGAAAATGGGAAGACAAAGGAACAGATCACAAACAAAAGAAATGGAGGAAAACAAACGACTGGATATAGAGTTCAAAACCACAGTTATAAGGTTTTTTTAAGAATTTCCTAGAAAAGATGGATAAATTTAGTGAGACCCAAGAGGAGATGAAAAAGAACCAACTAGAAATTAGACAAAAACTGACTGAATAAAAAATATTATACAGAAACCTAACAGCAGATGAGAGGAATGCAAGAATCAAGTCAAAAATTTGAAATACAAAGAAGCAAAAAACACTCCACTGGAAAAGCAAAAAGAAAAAGAATCCAAAAATATGAAGATAGTGTAAGGAGCTCTGGGACAACTTCAAGCATACCAACATCAGAATTATAGGGATGCCAGTAGAAGAGAGAAAGCAAGATACTGAAAACCTATTTGAAGAAATAATAACTGAAAACTTCCCCCATCTGGTAAAAGAAATAGACTTACAAGTCCAGGAAGCACACAGAACCCCAAACAAAAGGAATCCAAAGAGGACCACACCAAGACACATCATAATTAAAATGCCAACAGCAAAAGACAAAGAGAGAATATTAAAAGCAGCAAGAGAAAAACAGTTATCTACAAGGGAGCACCCATATGACTATCAGCTGATTTCTCAACAGAAACTATTCAGGCCAGAGGGGAGTGGCAAAGTGATGAATAGCAAGAACCTACAACCAAGATTACTCTACCATGCAAAGCTATCATTCAGAATTGAAGGGCAGATAAAGAGCTTCACAGAGAAGAAAAAATTAAAGGAGTTCATCAACACCAAACCAGTATTATATGAAATGCTGAAAGGTATTCTTTAAGAAGAGGAAAAAGAAAATGGTAAAGGTAAAAATTATGAAGAATAAATACCTATGTATCAACAAGTGAATCTAAAAATCAAGTGAATTGAAAATCTGATGATCAGAATAGACTGGTGAATATATTAGAATTAGGGGCATAGAAAGGGAGTGGACTGACAATTCTCAGAGGGAAAGAGGGGGGTTCAGGGAGAGACTGGACAAAAATCATACAGCTATGGATGAGAACAGTGGAGGGGAGGTAAGGGCAGAAGATAGAGTGGGAGCCAGGTGGAGGGGAGCTATGGCGGGGGAAAAAGAGGAACAATTTTAATAATCTGAACAATGAAAATTTAAAAAATAAAAGATAAGAAAAATGAAAAGAAACATTGATGAGAAAGAAACTTTGATCAGCTGTCTCCTGCACACCCCTACTGGGGATGTGCCTGCAACCAAGGTACATGCCCTTGACCAGAATCGAACCTGCGACACTTCAGTCCGAAGTCGGAACCAAACCAGTTAAGGGCTATTCTCACTGTTTTAATGGGCCTCAGAAACTCTACACTGTGTGGCCAGGGGTTTTCCAATAGGTTGGATCAACTATTTTCCCCCAGGCAAATACCACCTGTTAGCAAAGGTCTGCCTGAGAAAGATGACCTCCACAGCATGAGGGAATGACTTACACCAGGGGTGGGTCTGTCTTCTGAGCTCTAACCCCAAAGCCCCCAGGCCTGCTTTCTGTTCACACAGCTCCAGTCCACTGGGCCCTCCCTCTGCCAGAGCACAAGGTGAGTGGCTGCACACAAAATTTTGTGCTTTGTCCCTTTAAGAGAATGCCTGCATTTCTAGGTATCTCTCCCTAGCAGGCAGCAACCCTGCTGCTTTTCACAGCCAGATGTTATGTGGGCACCTTTGTCAGTTCAGATGCTTTCTGCATGGGGCCCAAATTGGGGATTAGACCCCAGAGTTCTCAGTGACAATGCCCCACAGCTGAGCTATCTCTCCGGAACTTCAGCTGCTGTCTGTGGGAGGCTAGCCAGCCCTTTCACACCTCTGCCCTTCCTACCAGTCTCCAGGCAGTCTCCACTTTCCATCCGTGTTTATCAGGGTTCTCTCCAGCTAGTCTTCAGTCCGTTATTTAGGGTGATTTCTTTGTATTTTAGTTGTAATTCCAATTTTGTTCTGGGAGCATGTCTGTGTCACATCTACTTACTCCACTGCCATTTTTAACTCCAAACAGTTATTTTTTGGGAGATCAGATAAGAGGTCTGCAATTTTTTTCTGGATATATTCCTTTATCAAATATAAGTATTGTGAATATTTTTTCTTCATCTGTGTTCAGCATTTTCATTATCTTAACAGTTTGTTTCCCAGAGTAGATGTTTTTAATTGTGATGAAGTGCATTTTATCAAAATTATCTATTATGGCTTATGCTTTTGTGTCCCATTTAAGAAATTTTGTTCTGGCTGGTAGCTCAGTAAGTAAGAACATCATACTGATATACGTACTAAGGTTTTGAGTTTGATCCCCAATCAGGGCACATACAGGAACCAGCCAATGAGGCCCTAGTCGGTTTGGCTCCATGGATAGAGCGTCAGCCTGTGGTCTGAAGGGTCCCAGGTGTGATTCCGACCAAGGGCACATGCCAGGGTTGTGGGCTTGGTCCCCAATGGAGGGCGTGCAGGAGTCAGCCAGTCAATAATTCTCTCTCATCATTGATATTTCTATCTTTCTCTCTCTATTGATTTTTTAGAGAGAATAGAAGGGAGAAACAGAGAGAAACATCGATGTGAAAGAGACACGTTGATTGGTTTGCCTTCTGCATGCCCCTGACAAGGATGGGGAGCCTACAACTGAGGTATGTATCCTTGACTGGAATTGAACCCAGGACCCTTCAGTCTTCAGGCCAGTGTTCTATACACTGGGCCAAACCAGCTAAGGCTCAAAAATCAATAAAAAGATATTTTTAAAAAATCATAGAAGATGATTTTAAAAAAGAAATCTTTGCCCATCTCAAGTTAGAGATTTTTTTTTCTTTCTGATTTTAGAGTTTTAGCATTTATGTTTAGATCTTGATCCTTTTTTACAAAAAAATTTTTGAGCTTGAGCTGGTTTGGCTCAGTGTATAGAGAGAGCATCGGCCTGTAGACAGACTGGTCCCAGGTTCAATTCCAGTCAAGGATACATACCTCAGTTGTAGGCTCTTCACCCTGGTCAGGGGCCTGCAGAAGGCAACCAATCAATGTGTCTCTCTCACATCGGTGTTTCTCTCTGTCTCTCCCTTGTACTCTCTCTAAAAAATCAATAGAAAATATCCTCAGGTGAGGTATATAAAATAAATAAATAAAATATTAAGGGTGGAATGCTTTTCTTCCTAATAAATTCTTGAAATAGTATTTTTATTGATTTTTAGGGAGAGAGAGAGAAACATTGATGAGAGAGGCAAACAAGGATTGCTGTCCTGGGCATACTCCCAGACATGACTGGGAATTTAACCAGCAACCTCTTGGTGCACAGGACGATTCCCAACTAACTGAGCCACACCAGCCAGGGCGTTCTTGAAAATTTTTAGTTAATTTTTGGGTATGGTGTTAGGTAAGGGTCGAAGTTAATTTCTTGTTCTATGTTGAAATTACTGTCTTTTTTCCCCTGTTGAATTAGCTTGACAGTATTTTATCAGACATAAATTGACCATATATGTGAGTTTATTTCTAGACTCTCTATTCTGATTCATTGATCTATGTGTCTGTCATTATGCCAATGCCACATTCTTGGTTACTAGAGCTTTCTAGTAAGTCTTGAAATCATGTAGTGTAAATATTCTTTGTTATTTTCAAAATTGTTTTGACTAGTCTAGGTATTTTTAGTTTTTAATTGAATTGTAATGAATATTTCTACAAAAATTTTATGAATGTTTCTATGGAAAAGCACATTTTTTATATCTTCTCTAGTCAGTTTAGATCATTTCTAACTCTGGGAACTTGTTCCCCTCATTTATGTTGCTAAATTTGTTGGCCTAAATTTTTTCATAATATTCCCTTATAATCCTTTGTATTTTATGTAGAGTCATTAGTGATCTTTATTCTTTTTTTTTTTAAATCTCACCTGAGGATATGTTGTTGTTTTTAAATTGATTTTAGAAAGAGGAAGGGGGAGAGAGAGAAACATTGATGTGAGAGAGAAACATTGATCAGTTGCCTCTCCTATGTGCCTTGACTAAAGATTGAACCCTCAATCCAGTTATGTTCCCTAACCAGGAATCAAACCTGCAACCTTCTTGATGTAGGGGGATGATATTCCAATCAACTGAGCCACCTGACCAGAGCTAGTGGTATTCGTTCTTTTTTAAAATATATTTTTATTGATTTCAGAGAGGGAGAGAAAGATAGAGACATCAGTGATGAGAGACAATCATCGATCAGCTGACTTCCGCACACTGGGGATTGAACCCGCAACCTGGGCATGCGCCCTGACTAGGAATTGAACCATGACCTCCTGGTTCATAGGCTGACATTCAACTATTGAACCATGCCGGGTGGGCTGATGTTCATTCATTTTTTTAAAAAATATATTTTATTGATTTTTTACAGAGAGGAAGGGAGAGGGATAGAGAGTTAGAAACATCAATGAGAAAGAAACATTGATCAGCTGCCTCCTGCAAGCCCCATACTGGGAATGTGCTGGCAACCAAGGTACATGCGCTTGACCAGAATCGAACCTGGGACCCTTCAGTCCGCAAGCCGATGCTCTGCGCCATACCAGTTAGGGCTAGAGTTCATTCTTGATTTTGGATTATAACTGTTATGAGAAATGGTTTGATACATATAAGTCTCTAAGATCAGTGTTTGGGTAGGGTTAGGGTACCTAGATTTATTATGATGGGAAAATGGATGGACAAATAAGTGGATAGTTCAATGGACAGTGCAACTGAGCCACACCTGCCAGGGCAGTCTTGATTATTTTTAGTTAATTTTTGGGTTTGGTGTGAGGTAAGAGTTGAGGTTCAAGGAATAAAGAAACAGTACGTGTGTGTAGGGGGGGGTGGGCAGTGAATGGAGTCATGGACACTCATTAGATAGTTTATTAGGAGCTTAAAATGGAGTTTTATGAGATCTTTCTCTGTGTGTTCCCAGGAATAGATTAGATCTGGACATAGGACAAGGTGACATCACCCTCGATCTCCAGAGTGTCCACTCTCTGGAAGGCTGAAAGGCGATGGGAGAAGTCGAAGAGGTGCTGGCCATTGCCGTAAACCTTGAAGCGATCGATGCCACAGCGAATGGACAGCTGCAGGGAGAGGGGCAGGTATGAGGCAATGGCCAGGACAGAGGCATTGAAGGGAAGTGGGAAAGAAAGCCAGACTCACATCGAAGAACTGGCCCCGACCAAATGGGTTGTAGGAGATCTTCTTCTCCTCAGATCCCCAAGAGCCATTCAGATAGCTGTTCCGAACCACAGTGTCCTCGGCAAAGCGGGGGTTAATGTGGAGAGCCAGGTCCCCTGAGGATCCCACCTTGAAGTTGATGGCAAAGCTGGGGACAGAGGGGAGATGAGAGTCAGGAGGTGGCCAGCATCTGGCCCCTCAAGGGACAGGGGGCTCAAAACTGACTCCTGGGTCAGAAGGAAAAGGGAAGCTGGGGATTCCCACCTCAGTCTTAGTTCTGTACCTCTTGCTTGTGGGAGGAACGTAGCCCTTGACTATGACGGTTTTTCGGGCTGTAAGCCCCCCTTGCAGTTTTCCCATAAATGGTACAGCCTATGAAAAGAGAACAGGGGTCCCATCATCTCCCAGGCCACCAGAAGCCAGATGCAAGGACACATTTTCAGAGAGAGGCTCCTACTAGTCCTGGGAAATGTCCCCAACTTCTGTCCCCTGCCCCACTTGGACCACCCACTCCTACTTTTTCCCACTTCCTATCCCCAAACCCTTTGTCCTCTCAGGGCTCCCCGGGATCACAGTCTCTCACCCCCCTCAATTCCCGCTTCTCCACAAATTGCCCACCATAAAGCCCTAAACTGTAGGGCTCCTTACCGGGTTGAAGATTGGGGGTCCCTCCATGGTCTGTGAAGTGAGAAAGAAGAGAAATTATTCTATAACTAGAGGCCTGGTGCACAACATTCGTGCACTGGGAGGGTCCCCTCATTCCAGCCTGCACCCTTTTGCAGTCGGGAGCCCTCAGAGGATGACCAACTCTTGGCTTAGTGGCTCCCACAACACTCACCATGTGGGAGTGCACTGACCACCAGGGGACAGCTCCTACCTTGAGCGTCATAGCAACCGATCAGTCACCATTTGGTCAATTTGCATATCACCCTTTTATTATATATAGTTATTATATACAATATTTGACAAATATTGACGACACACATACAACATGTAGCATATCGTCAGGTACTGGATTGATACTCCTAGGGATCCAAACTCTGTGACCCTCCCAGTTCTCACCACTCCCCCACTACATGGCCACACAGCCTGCCCACTTACAGGCAGGTTACTCAGTGGAGGCTTGCATCCAGGACCCTACATGGAAAGAAAAAGGTAGGAATGGTAAAAAGACTGGGTTCCCCTGCCCCAGGACCTCCTCAGCCACCAAACCCCCCTGTCAAGGGAAAATATGTCATCTACCAGCCGGTACTTACTGGATACGCTGGAGTAACCATGGGGGTCTGTGGGCAAGAGGGAGAAAGAGGTGATGAGAGGGACTCTGAACGAAGGCTTGGAGAGTGTCAGGATGCCTGCCCACCACCACCACCCAATGGGACTCTGGAGTCAAGGATGGCACTCAAATGGCTCATTCACAGAGAGGGCCTGGCTGTGGTTAGGGATCTCCAATACACAGTGACTATCTGTTCTGTCTGTCTCAGGCTTTCAGTCTCTGTGTCTCCCTGTCTGTTTCTCTGTTTCTGTTGCTGTCTTTTGTCCACACCTTCTCTAAGGTGGTTCCTTCTGCCTGAGAGCCCTTCCCCTGTTTACTTTTATTAACTCTCTGTATTTCCTCTTCTTTCTAATGAGCTCCTCCTCTGCCTGACTTCCATTTTAAGCCAGCTATTCTAAAGGCCCTTTTCTGAAGGCCTTATTTTGTTTTCTTTCCAAAATGCATTGATAAAGCATGATGGTAAATGAGGTCCATAGGCCCGGGACCACCTTACAGATAAAGACATTTTGATGTTTTTTTCATCAGGGAGCAGAGAAGCAGTCCGAGCACAGACCCCATGGCTCTGCCACTTGCTGATCCATGACCTGGGGCAAGTTACTTAAGCTCTCTGTGCCTCAATTCCCACATCTGTAAAATGGAGCTGATGATCATCAGAGCACTTTCCCTGGAGGTGCTGGCTGGGAGCGTGGGATCCTCAGGTGAAGGGCACCTCGAGAGGCTGGTTCGAGTGCGTGTGTTCTGGTGGCCATTTGTTCACTGTGGACCCAGGAGTGAGGTTTCTAAGTCGTTGGGTAAGTGTCTGGTCAGCCTTCACAGATGCTTTTCCAAGGAATGGGAGTGTCGCCAGTCCAAAGCCCCACCAACGATTGGTATTGTGTGCCTATCTCAGTGTGGCTCTTCTGGGGAGCGCAGTGGTGGCTCATGGTGACTTTCACTAGTTTCTGAGTGACCAGTGATATTAGAATTCTCATGAGCTTGTTTGCTATTCCTGTGGTTTTTGTTCCTCCTTATCTTCATTTTCTGACTCAATGTACACACTTCCTCCTTCTCTAGGAAGCCCTTCATTAAGTCGCCCAAAGCTCCCCCATCCCGGCCCTGATCACTTGTAGCCAGCACTGCCTGATGACATAGTAGACTGTTGGTCCTCTGGGGCCATGGCATCCTCAGCAAAGGATGCCACAAAATAAAGGAATGTGGGAATGAATTAATTAAAGAAGAAAGCAGCCCAGGCCGAGTAGCTCAGTTAGCCAGTGTCTTTCTGATATGCCAACGTTGTGGGTTTGGTCCCTGGTCAAGGCATTTACAAGAATCAACCAATGAATGCATACAACAAGTCTCTCTGTCTGTCTGTCTGTCTGTCTCTCTCTCCTTTTTAAAAATCAATAAATTTAACATAAAAATAAAACAAAGAAGGAATCAAATAAGAGAGGAGGACCCTACACACCTGGCCTGGGGCCGGCTGGCCTCCGATGAAATTGATTGATTGAAGCTCCAGGTCCCCATCCACTTGCAGGTGAGTGACCATCTGTAGAGGGAGCCGGTGCCCAAACTCATAGAATGGATCCCCATTTACCACCACCTGGAAGGCAGGGTAAGGTCAGAGGCAACATCCGTGCCCTGGGAAAGGTAGAGACAGGAAGCAGGGGACAGGGGACTTTTTAATTTGGGGTCAGAAGTCTTAGGGTGAGCTGGAATAGCCTCAGAGTCAGGAATCTTGGAGTCCACAGATAAGAGATCAAGCTAGGGTCAAAAGTCAGTTCACAGATTAATGGGGAGGAGAGAACATAGAATTTAGTCTTGGGATGGAAATCAGGAGAGACCCGAGTCTGAGTCCTGGTTTAAGCACCAAATGAGTTGGGTTGGAGGTCTAGCTCTGACATGTCTTAGCTGTGTGACCTCAGATAACTCTGCTCACCTCCCTGAGACTTTGTTTCCTCATCTGTGACATAGGGCTCTCTCTGGGATTGCTGGGAAGGTTAAAAGCCAACAAAGCACATCAGAGGCACTGTGCAAGCCCCGTGTAGAGCCCTGCCTTGTAACCATACCTCAGCATGCGGTTCTAGTCAGAGTGTGAGCAATGGCCAGGAGGCCGAGTCAGCTCCTGGGACTGAGTGCTTTCTACATGCTGAGCACTTTGCATAGTGATAGCAACATAGTGATTCTCTCAACGCTCTGTGAGGCAGCATAAGGGATTGTCCCTCTTGTTTAAGAAACCAGAGGCTCCAGCCCTGACCGCTTTGGCTCAGTGGATAGAGCGTCGGCCTGAGCACCAAAAGGTCCCAGGTTCGATTCCGGTCAAGGGCATATACCTTGGTTGTGGGCACATCCCCAGTAGGAGGCGTGCAGGAAGCAGCTGATCTCATTGATGTTTCTCTCTCATCGATGTTTCTAACTCTCTTTCCTTCTCCCTTTCTCTTTGTAAAAAAATATAAAAATAAAAATAAAAAAATCAATAAAATATATTAAAAAAAAGAAACCAGAGGCTCCAGTACACAGACTGACCAGCTCAAGGTCACACACTGGGGAGTGGCAAAGCCCAGACTCAATCCTTGTCTGTTCAGGACTGAGGTTAGCACCTCAAACTGTGGTGGTAACCTCCAAAAATGATGTTAGAAATCCGGTGCTCATGTCAGGGCAGAGGAAGTGCAGGGGGTGCCTCCAGGGGACTCTTCACAGTGGTCATGTGGGATGCATGTGCACAGGGCATCTGCTCAGTGCCCTTTGTGGAGAGGCAGAGGCAGGGGTGGAGGGAACTCGGAACGTGTCCGCCATGAGTCCTACACAATCATTCGGCACAGCACCGAAGCCGCACACACTTAAAAAACAAAGGCGGGGAAATAGATCCAGGCTGAGAAAAGACAGGATAAAGACCACCGTGGGGGCGAGGGGTCTGGGGGAGCCTGAGTGGTCTCTGGGGGCTAGAGGCATCTTGTTTTGAGACCTAGGCGCTGGCTCCATGGGTGCGTTCTCTGTGAAAAGCTGCCTGAGCTGTGTACCTAAGGCGTGTGCTTTTTTGTACCTGGGTCACACATCACTCACAAATAAAAAATATTTGAACAACAGCAACTAGTCTCAATGTGTGAGTCTCATTTGGACTCGGATTCAAGCAAACTGTAGAAAACAGCGAACAGGCCTTGAAGGATATGTGGTGGCACTAAGCAAGGACAATCAGTTTTCAGGTGTGAGCCTGGCGGCATGACTGTGTATAAAAACCGAAACGCCTGCGAACGCAATGGTGTGATGTCTGGGGTTTGTTTTAAAGTTGTTTGGGGGGGAAGTGTGAGGTAGGAGCTGGCCAAGGAGACCACTTCACTGCACTCACTGCTTCCTGTGTGTGTGTTAAGAGTCTCCATAGAAATAGTAAAAATACACCTTCCACAAGAACACAAAGGAACTGATGACATACACTGACCATATTAGCAGCCTCTCCCCAGTGGAGGAATGGGGTGAGAGAAGGCCATAAAAGAGACATTTTTAATAGGCGGAAAGAAGGAAAAGGGAGGAGGGAAGGGGAAGAGGAAAAAGAAGAGAGGAGGAAAGAAAGAAAGGAAAGGGGGGGATGGGAGGGGATAGAAGAGGGTAGAAGGAGGAGGGAGGAGGAGAGGAGGAGGGAGGAGGAGGGGAGGGCACGAGGGGAGGTAAAGAGGTGGGGGGGGGGGAGGCCGGGCACTGGAAGTCCCACCTTGTAGTGCTCTGGCAGCACCATGAACACCAGCTCGAAGGGCGAGCCCTTGCGGAAGGGCATGCTCCTCTTCCTCTCCTCCCGGCCCCACTCGCCGCCCTGCTGCGTGTTGAAGACCACCTTGTCCCAGCCGTCGAAACGGGGGTTGAAGTGGAAGGCGATGTCGGCCCCGGGGTGCTGGCCCACCACGAAGTTCACGAAGAACCTGGAGGGCATGACCAGTTGTCCCCTGGCCCCACCCTCTGAAGCCTCTGCCCCGCCTTGTTCCAGGTTCCCCACGGAGGCCTGTGCGCTGTTGACTCAAGACAGGAGGGGGTGGTTGTGCCCCTGAGTTCCAGGAAGCAGACTCCCACCTCCACTCCCTCACTCGCTCCTTTTCCCTTTACTTTTTTTTTTAATTGTTGAAAGAATTACAGATGTTCCCTATTTTCCCATGGACCCCCTTCACCCTGTCCCCACCTTTTCCTCCACTCCCTTTCCTTACTAGCCTCCTCCCTAGCCCCTCAAATAGGTCTGCCACTGCGAGTCCTGCGTTCACCTACAGTCACCATGGGCACTGCCCTAGGAACCCTGCATCTATCAATGCGGGCCTCGCTCCCTCCCTGGACCTGTAGACCATGCCCCTCATGCACCCAGAGGGACCCAGTGAGTTACCCCATCCAGGCAGGCATGTGTCTCAGGGCCTGCACTGGCCATTCTTTCTGCCTGGAATGCCCTTCCCTCAATGTCCCCCAGCACCTCCCTCACCTCCATCAGGTCTTTGCCCAGATGTTTCCTTCCCAGGGAGGCCTTTCCTGGCCACCCTATTTAAAGGGACAGTGCAGCGCCCCTCCCTTCCACATCCACTCCTGATAGCCTTCCCTCATTTGACTCGATAGCATTTATAACCGTCTGACATTTTATTATGTTATTTTTTTATTTTTATTTTTTTCCCGAAACTGGTTTGGCTCAGTGGATGGAGCATCGGCCTGCAGACTGAAGGGTCCCAGGTTCGATTCTGGTCAAGAGCATGTACCTTAGTTGTGGCACATCCCCAGTGGGGGGCGTGCAGGAGGCGGCTGATCGATGTTTCTCTCTCATTGATGTTTCTAACTTTCTATCCCTCTCCCTTCCTCTCTGTAAAAAATCAATAAAATATGCTTAAATATATATGTTATTAATTTCAGAGAGGAAGGAAGAGGGAGAGAGAAACATCAATAATGAGAGAGGATTCATTGATCAGCTGCCTCCTGTATGCTCCCTACTGGGAATTAAGCCTGAAACCCAGGCATGTGCCCTTGACTGGAATTGAACCCGGGATCCTTCCATTTGAAAGCCAATGTTCTACCCACTGAACCAAACCAGCTAGGGCTATTACGTATTTAATTACTTATTTTAACTTATTTATTTATGTTTAAACTATATTTTTATTGATTTCAAAAAGAGAGAAGGAAGAGGGAGATAGAAACATTAATAACAAGAATCATTGATCAGCTGCCTCTTGAACACCCCCTATTGGGAGTCGAGCCCCCACAACCCCAGCATGTGCCCTTGACCAAAATCAAACCCAGGACCCTTTATCCATAGGCCAACGTCCGATCCACTAAGCCAAACCAGCCTGGGCCAGGCCTGTGGTTTTCGTTCATGCTACCAACCCATCAATTCCAAGTCAGCAGCCCAACTCTGGGGCCACCTCTTAATGGTGATCCTCCCAGCTGCCTCCCAACCCCTAGGAGTCTGATCTCCAAACCCTGGACTCCCCAGATCAGGGCTGGTCTTTAGTCATCAGGGGTGGTGGCCTAGCGCCCCTCCCCATCCAGGGTAGAGGAAGGTCAGAAGACCAGAAACCCCCTATTCAAAGCCCCCCTCCCAGCCTAGCTTGGGCTAGGGAGGGTCTTACCTTTTCATATGCTCGCTAGCCACTCCTTGGATGTAAATGGCCATTCCCACGCTGAGACCTCCAGGGATGGGCTTGTTGTAGGGCAGAGTCTGTAGAAGGGGCTGGGTGAGGGGCCTTGAAGGCCATCTACTTATTGAAGCCTTTCCCGCTCAGTGATAAGCACCCCCACACACACTTATTCCTTTAAGCAAGGGGGAGGAAACTAAGGGGTGAGGGTTCAGCATGAAGATGAGGAGGGCTAAGAGTTTGGTGTGGACATAAAGAGCCTGACAGGTGGATCCCCCAGGGTCAGTACTAAGTAAATCAGACCCAGGGGCAAAGTGGGTGCTTCTGAAGTTCAGGGTGAGAGTAAATTGGTGCATGGGACCAGGTGGAGCTAAGCAGGCCTGGGTGAAGGCCTGGGCCTGTTTCTCACCGGGTTGTAGGTGGGCTGGTAGCCGGGTGCAGGGACAAAGGCCATCTTGAGAGCTGGGTCGGTGGCTCGTCCTGTGAGAAGAGCTGCCGGAGTGGGAAATGGTGACAGACACTGGGTGCAGCTGGCTTTTATACCTGAGGAAGAGGGAGTGGCAGGCAGGGCAGAGTTCACGGGGTCCCTCTTCTGAGCATCCCAGGCTCAATCTTCTTCTAACGTACCTTCTGGTCTCCCTTCTCTCACCAGCCTCAGTGGTAACATGTCAGAACCCCGATCATTGGGCAGGCCTGGGGGGCCTCAGGTCAGAAACCCCTCCTCCAGCACCTTCTGCAAAGAGGAAGTGCCAGTGAACTTTGGCCCTGCCAGTGCCTTATCAGAGGCCATAAAACTCTACCTGGACCTTTGTTAGCAGAGGGAGGGTAAGGCCAGGGTTGGGCAGGGCTGCAGGAGTGGCCCAGGACAGGTGGGCAATGGGAGGAAGTGAAAGGAGGGAGGAACTGGGCGCTCTTTACGCTCCAGGAACTGTGAAAGGACCTAAATTGATTGTGTGCCTACTATATGCCTTTACCATGACTTTCTCTTGTATACACAGTGGTTTAAATCACTGATTTCTGCAGCCAGAGGTTCTGGGCGCAAGTCCTGCCTCAGCCACTTCCTGGCTGTGTAATCTTGGGTCAGTGCTTTAAAGTCAATTTGCTCATTTGCTCATCTGCAAAATGGGTATATTAATAGTATCAACTTCACAGGTCCTTAAAGTAATCGCTAAGTTAATAAATGCTCAGAACAAGACTTCGTATATAGAAAGCACTAAATTAATGTTTGGTCTCTTATGCTCATTCCCAACATAAATCCAGGACAGTGGAATTACATGTATACTAGAGGCCTGGTGCATGGAATTAGTGTGTGGGGGGGGTGTCTCCTCAGCCCAGCCTGTACCCTCTCCAATCCAGGACTGCTTGGGGGATGTCCTACTGCCTGTCTAGACTGTCAGTTGGACATCCCTCTCATAATCCTGGACTGCTGGCTCCTAATTGTTCACCTGCCTGCATGGCTGGTCATTCCTAACTGCCCCCTGATGCTGGCCAGGTCACCCCTTTCTTCCCCGCTTCTGCCAGCCTGGTTGCCCCCGACTACCCCCCTCTGCAGGCCTGGTTGCCCACAACTGTACCCCCCCCCA
>PVJN01040522.1:0-19207 GCA_004026805.1 Lasiurus borealis
ATTGGTTGCCTCCTGCACGATCCATCCCCAATTGAGCCTGCAACCAAGGTACATGCCTTTGACCAGAATTGAACCCAAGACCCTTCAGTCCCTGGGCTGACGCTCTATTCACTGAGCCAAACTCACTAGGGCAAAGCTGAGCACAGATGCTTAATGCTGAAGCATGAGTTCACAGGGATGAGGATGCACTTGTGAGTGCTAACATTCTCCTGCAGAGGGCGCTTCAGTTCTGGTGTTGCCCAGTCCCTGTGCCATGTGTGGGATTATTACGCTCACTGCCTTCCCATTCACCTAGAAACCAGTAAGAATCCAGCAGAGAGCTTCCTCTAAGATGCAACCAGAAGAGTAAATGAAGAGTTTCTTGTGCTAGACAGACACCCCAGGAGTTTGAAGGATGAGCCCATCAGATTCTTTAATATCCCAAGCAAAGCATCTCTCCTACCAGTGCATCATTCCCAGGAATAGGGGTGACAGGTAGACTGTGGCCTGACCTGGTGCCTGGTAAGACCTAACGGGGAGTGGGTGTCACCATGCAGTGGCTGCCACATTTCCATTACTGTATTTTCAAACCCTAAAGTAATGTGTCACCTAGTTTAAGAAGAACATAGGCTGGGCCTCAAGAAAACTCTGTGGCCGAGACCGGTTTGGCTCAGTGGATAGAGCGTCGGCCTGCGGACCGAAAGGTCCCAGGTTTGATTCCGGTCGGGGGCATGTACCTTGCTTGCGGGCACATCTCCACTGTGGGGTGTGCAGGAGGCGGCAGATCGATGTCTCTCTCTCATCGATGTTTCTGACTTTCTATCCCTCTCCCTTCCTCTCTGTAAAAAATCAATAAAATATATTAAAAAAAATAACTGTGTGATCTCAGATAAAGTCCTTAACTTCTCCAAGCCTCAGATTCCTCTTCTGTTAAATAAGGAAAGTGGACTAAATAATTTCTGATGTCCTTCCAGATTTAATGTCATAAACCACAAAGCGATAGAGAAATGCAGAAGCAGGAAATAGCTGTGATTGGAAAGAAACAAGACTTTCAGGACTCATAAGCAAAACAGGACCAAAAAGCAATGGTGACATCTCACTCTGAGAAACTAATAGATGATAGTGTTGGAGAGTGCCAAAACCAGTTTGGCTCAGTGGACAGAGCATTAGCCTGTGGACTGAAAGGTCCAGGTTTGATTCCGGTTAAGGGTATGTACCTTGGTTGCGGGAACATCCCCAGTGGGGAGTGTGCAGAATGCAGCTGATCAATGTTTCTCTCTCATCGATGTTTTTGACTCTCTATCTCTCTCCCTTCCTCTTTGTAAAAAAATCAATAAATTATATTTAAAAATAAAATTTTTTTTTTATTGATTTCAGAAAGAGAGAAGGAGAAAGAGATAGAAACATCAATGATGAGAATCACTGATTGGCCTCCTCCTGAATGCTCTCATGGGGATCAAGCCTACAAATGTGCAGGAGTGGGCAAAAGTAGGTTTATAGTTGTTTGTATGGAATGCTAGTTATGATTGTTACAATAGTTTCATTAACTGTTTCACGTACTCACAACTGTAAACCTTCTTTTGCCCACCCTGTATGTATCCCTAAGACTGTCAGCCACTCCAGGTGTGGTCCTTTCACCTCTGTAACTTGTTTCCTGAGCCCACGCAATCCAGCTGGCTCACTTTTGGATGCCAGACCACCAAGACAGTAGCTACTCACTTTCAGAACCTGCTTGGGCAAACTCACATGCTTGGAGGGGACGTGTTTACAAACCCAACCTTCCCCTGAAATGGCAAACATTGCTGGGCGCAACTGATTCTAGAAAGGACATGGGACCCCATTTAGGCTTACAGATACTGATTAAAAATGAACCAAAAGGCCTGGCCAGCATGGCTCAGTGGTTGAGTGTTGACCTATGAATCAGGAGGTCATGGTTCAATTCCTGGTCAGGGCACATGCCCAGGTTGTGGGCTCTAACTCCTAAGGAGCAGCTGATCAAGGATTCTCTCTTATATCTATCTCTCTCTTTCTCTCTGAAATCAATAAAAATATATTTTAAAAATGAACTTAAAGGACAGAGGTGCATAGCTACATCTGAACTTATTTGTGCAGTTACCCATATGTTAAAGCCAAGGTTCAAACTCCAGTATTTGTCAAGATTTAATATATCATTAGCTAGCAGTCTGTCATTTAGCTTCTAGTGTTACTGCACTATAAAAAGATCAAAAGTAAATTTCTTGAATATTAAAAACCCTGTCCCATTCTCTCTCTCTCTCTCCCTCTCTCCCCCTCCCTCCCCCCCCTCTCTGGAGCAGCCCATATCTTTCCCCCTCTTCTTCTCTCAAAGTGGGTGCCTTTTGCTTGCTCTCTCCCTCCTAAGCTCCAGGGGGCCTCCTTTTGCCTCTGTTACTTGTTTCCTGAGCCCATTCGGCCCAGCTGGCTCACTTTTCCTACCTCTGTAACTTTCTAAATAAGCTTTCACTTGTATTTTAATAAAAAACAAACAATGAAAAAGCCTCTGTCCCATATAAAACTTTTGTACTAATTTGTAAATGTGCGGCTTATGACTTTATTATTCAGCCTCATCTATAGAGTTAAACAAAACTTTGGGAACTGAAATTAATAAACTAAAAAAACAACAACAAAAAAACCCCCAACAACCCCAAAATGTTTATCATTAGGGAAATTAAGAAAGGGGTATAGGGAAATATTTATTTGGATTGCTATGACAACAGAACAAGCCATCACAGCAACATTCTTTCTTCTCCATCTGTCAGACTTGGCTTGACAGAACTTAAGAAACACTCAATGTCCATCCTAAAGATGAAACGGAACAAAAATGTTATTCTTGATTTGATAGATTTTTGGCTCCACTTAAAACCCTTTTATAACTCATACAATATCTGCCACAACTCTGCTATTTCCTCTTGTAGTGGGCAGACTCTAACAATGAAGAGTACATAAATTGTGTGGTAGGGGGAGGATGCTGGCAACAGGGACTACAGGCCTAAATCAGGCTCAGGTCCATCCTGGGATATCACAGGGCCATGCACTGAGTGTGTGGCACGCCCTGTTCCCACTCACTCCTTTATGGTGTTGAAAAGAATGGGTTTATGGATGGAAATCAGAAGCATGAGGCGCTTGCTTCCCTGCTAGCTGAACAGGACCAGGAAAGGGTGCACGTGCATCGGGTAGAGAATTGTGCCAAGTTGATAAGGATGAAAGCACCAGCTCAAACTTATGTGGAAGGCTTTCTTTGCAGATTTTTCCAGGTCAAACTACTGGCAGCCAGCCACTGCCTCCCCATCCCTATTTGTTGGGACCTAACCCAAGAATTCTTGATTTCCTATAGCTCTTTTCCCACAAACCAGACAGAACTGGGTGTTTGTTGATTCTTCCTGGAGGAACACCTTGGGTGGAGCAGCCCAGAGGAGAGGTGGGTTCTGGCTTCCCTGCTTGGTAACTTCACATACAGAATGTTCTTTGGTGGGGAGTCTCTGTGCTCTGATTAGTAGCTATGTCAATGTCTTCCAGGTGGGCCAGACTTAGCTTGTTAGGGGAGGGGGCACAACTGAGGGTTGGAGAGCCCGACAAAGGAAGGCTGAGCCAAAGCCCCCAGAAGTATGCCATTAAAGCTACAAGAGAGGCCAAAACCGGTTTGGCTCAATGGGTAGAGCATCGGTCTGTGGACTGAAAAGTCCCGGGTTCGATTCCGGTCAAGGGCATGTATCCTGGTTGCGGGCACATCCCCAGTGAGGAGTGTGCAGGAGGTGGCTAATCAATGTCTCTCTCTCATTGATGTTTCTAGCTCTCTATCCCTCTCCCTTCCTCTCTGTAAAAAATCAATAAAATATATATATATATATATAAAATAAAGCTACAAGAGAGGTGGAGAACGTGCCCCTGACTTCTGAGCACAGAAGGTCGAGGCCTTTCTAAGATCATCCTTTCCCTGCCCCCAAAAGTCAAGCCTGAGAATGTACAACTAGAGACAGTGCGGCACAGAGCGCAGCTGCCAGAGAACACAGACAATTACTAGAATGTGATGAAATCTGATCCTGGTCACTGAAGGGTTATTACTCATCCTTGGCT
The DNA here is from genome assembly GCA_004026805.1 of Lasiurus borealis. Classification (NCBI taxonomy): domain Eukaryota; kingdom Metazoa; phylum Chordata; class Mammalia; order Chiroptera; family Vespertilionidae; genus Lasiurus; species Lasiurus borealis. Next base: position 4,072 of record PVJN01040522.1, read on the forward strand.
TCCAAGGCCCCAACCTTGAGAATTCTCTGGTCTGAATTCCCCAGAGTCCAGGGAGCTTGGAGAGCTGCCCAGCGCCCAGCACCAGCTGCAGGCTCAGAGACAGGCCTGCTTCCCGAGCTGAGCTGACGGAGTGCCCAGGGAGTACAGTAACGGTGACACTGAGAGTGAAGAACGGGAACAGTGTGGAGCAGGCTGGGAGAGCCAAGTGGCTGCCGTCCAAAAGCAACATCATCAAGGTGACCAGATGGCGTGGCGTGGTGGTGGGGAGCTGGATTCTTTCCCACCACGTCCCCTGATGAGCTCCACATAGGCTTTGTCCTTTCCATGCCTTCCCTTTTCTTCTTTTTCCCTTTTGTTTTCCGTAGTTGAGAGGCGTATTTCCTCTCTGAACCATAGTGCTTCGATTTTTGTGTTTTGGCAAATGGCCTTCTCTCCAGATGGACTCCTTAGCTGGCCTCGTCTGCTTCTGGCCAGCGGGCCCTTTTAGCCGGGCCCACATTGCAGGATGTCTGGAGCTGCAGCTGCCACTGAGGCTCCTGTGCCCTCAGCTCAGAGCAAAGAAGGCTCTACTTCAGTGTTTTGTAATGATGGAAATGGCAGCAGTGTTTTTAGAAGTTCAGAATTATCCCAAATCCTTATCTGCATCTCCTGGACCTTCTTAGATTTGTGACATGGCCCTTGCAAATCACTGAGTGTGAACATTAGGCAGTGAGTATGTGTGTGATTCTGTGACTGATTTGAATACTGTAGACAGGGATCCTTTAGGACAGGTCTGTGCTCTTCAGCGTGGCCCTGCAGCCCTTCCACAAATTGCCGGGGTCCACCTCTGCCAGCTCCTCACTTTCCACTCTGCTTTCCTCTCTGCTCAGCCACAGGAAACTGCTTTGTACTCAGCTTCCTGTCTCCTTGCCCTCATACAGGCAGCTGCTTTTGCCTGGACTATGCCTTAGGCTCAGGGGAACCGCACCTGTGCTGTGAGTGAGTGCCCTTCTCCATCTCCAGGACGCACCCCTCTAGTGAGCCCTCACAGCTCTACTGGGTGAGGTAGCTCTTTGAAGGAGGCTCTGGGCCTTTACCCCTGTCCCCAGCACATACATGGTAGAGTGCCCAACACAAAGCAGAATGAATAAAAAGTAGGCCTAATACCAGATAGGTGTTGCAGAGCAGTGCAGGCCTACCTTGTTTCACACCACTCGTGTGCTTCCGAACCTGCATCTTAGATGCCCACTGACTCCTACAGTCATCCCAGAGGAGCTTCCTCTGAAATCCTACACCATCACCTACCCCCACCATGGCATCAGATAGTCCAAAACTGCTTGTCGTTCGAACACTATATAAGAAGTAGCCAAGTTTGTACCTGAGCTTGTCTGCGATGAAGATGACCCTCCTTTCCAGGAGCAGGGAGGCAAAAACACAGAGCAGGTGGCGGACGCTGAGGGAAGAGAAGAGGGACTCAAAGTCCACATGTTCTAGCCGGGAGTCCAGCGGGCGGCACAGTTCAATCACCTGCCAGGGAACAGGAGCAGCCGTGAAGGGCCCGCCTACTCAGCCAGGCTGCTCACGCATCAAGTCTTCCTCTGCAAAGGTGGCCCACTGGCAGGGTAAAGGGAAAGGAAAACAAAAGGACTTGGGGAAAAGAAAGAACCTAGGACACTGGCGGCAGGTAGGTGTGGAAGGGAAGCACATGCCTCACATTCAACTATGAGACTGAGGACAGTTCGGACAGAGGTGGGGAAAGGAGGGCAGAAGCAGTGGCCGTGGCCCAAAGTGGTCGGAGGGTCTCCTGGACTCCCCACGGAGTTCTCTGACTGTTGACTGTGTGCTGTCCCTTAGAGCCCTGCAGGCTAACTTAGGTCTCAGGAGGAAGTATCACCTGAAGGGATGGAGTCGCAGGCTCACTCAGAAGGACCAGCAGGTCCGAGCAGCACTTTCCAAGCTCACCTCCTCCAGAAGGACTTTCTTAAAGGACCAACTCCATCCCAACCCCCTGATGTGGAGCCTTACAGTGCTTACACCGAGTGTGTATCTTCTCATTCCGTATTTGCTGTTATGTTCCTGAACTCATCTTGGTCACTACTCATGTGCACGTTTTTTCTGTGTAAGGAGCTGGTTCCTTCATAGAGCAGAGACAGGCACTCTCAGCACAGTGCCTATTCAGGGCTGTCCATGCAGTGGGCTCACTAGTGCTAACATCCCCAAGGCCAAGCTGCCTGCATCTGGTGTGGGATGTTTCTCTAGCCACAGGTAGACTGCTCTTCTCTATGCTGAGAAATTGGGTTGTTCTGGAATGTCCCAGACCCATCTTCTCCCTCCCTGCTGCGCCCTGGCTCCACAGGTGACTTGTTTTGCCAGGGACTTTAGAACTAGAGCCCCAAGTCTGAGACAGAAGTGCCTTCTGAGGTATCAGAGCCATATAAGGGGAATGAGAAGAACGTAAAACCAGCTCTTGCATCAGATGCTAGCCCAGCAAGGACAGGAGCACTCTTCAGAGTCTAGGGTGAATAAGGAGCAGTCCCTGAGCTTGTCTTCCCTAAAAATAATCTGATTTACATAATGAAGTTATAGAGGTGATACAGGCTAACAACATAAACAGGCTCATATATAATTCAAGAATGCGATGGGCCTGGCTGGCGTGGCTCAGTGGTTGAGCGTCAACCTATGAATCAGGAGGTCAGGGTTCAATTCCCAGTCAGGGCACATGTCTAGATTTCAGGTTCAATCCCCAGTAGGGGGCACGCAGAAGGCAGCCAATGATTCGCTCTCATCATTGATGTTTCTCCCCCATTCTTCCTTTTCCTTCCTCTCTGAAATCAATAAAAAAACAAAAAACAAAAAAGAAAAAGAAAAAGAATGCAATGAGCTTTAATGAAAAACCAAGAATGTCCAGTGCAGGTCTCTAACCTGGGAGGCCAACAACATGCAAAGAAACACCATGTGTTACCATGGCGCAATTCTGGGGGTTGCTCTCTGGGCCAGAATCCTGGGCTGGATGGACTAGACTTAGGACATTGAGGAGCAAGGGGACACCACCAAATGTGACAGCCCACCAAAGCCAGCCCCTCAGACTACTGGCTGTCTGGGCCATTCTCTCCCCGAGAAGAAGACAGAAATCTGATCACTTACCTCAGTTCCTGTTCCTGGCAGGAAGTTCTTGACAATGATGGTTTTGCCCAAGGCTGGGAAAGGGGCTTCCATGACACTCCTCATGAGGGGCTGTACCAGGGCAGGAGAGATGCCTCGGCGTTTTTCCACCTCATCCAAGATCTGCAAGGGTCAGAAAAGCAGCTCAGCCATCCTGAGTCAGGGCACCAAGGTGTTGCCTGTTCCAGATGAAGTGGGCCTGCCATAGAGACTGAAGAATCATGGGAAGCCCTGCTGTCTTTATCAGATCAAGCTTACAGTCTCTTTTACCCTATGTGTTATTATCCAATTCTCTCCCCTCTTGTCATTACTCTCTTTGCCATGTGACTTTTTTTTAAACAGGTTGCTATCTTTTTTTTTTAAAAAGATGTTTGTATTGATATTTTAGAGAGAGGGGTAGGGAGAAGATAGGATAGGATAGAGAGATAGGAACATTGATCAGAGAGAAATTTCAATGATCAGCTGCCTCCTGCATGCCCCATACTAGGGATCGAGCCCGAAACCTGATAACTTAACCAGTGACCTCCTGGTTCATGGGTTGAGCGCTCAACCACTGAGCTACACTGGTCTGGCTGCCATGTGACTTTGTAGTTTCTCCCATTAAAGGGGTGAAGTACAGTTTCAGCCCTTTGTGTTAGGCCATGTGCATTTTTGGGCATTCTCAGTGAGAATAATACACAAATATACTAAATGCCACTGAAATATATATTTTATTTTATTTTTGAAGCATATATTTAAATGGATGAATTGTATGTTGAGTTGTATCGCAATAAAATTGTTACTATAAAACTTCAAATGCAAGATGCTTCACAATCTAATTGTAAATCAAAGAATTTCAATTAAAATGCCATTTATAGGGGTGGGGAGAAGTAGGAGAGGGTAAGGGGAGAATAAATAGTAGTGGAAAGAGACTTGATTGTATATCTATACAATATATGGATTATATATTATACAATTGTACACCTGAAACCTATATAATTTTATTTTATTATTTATTTATTTTTAAAATATATTTTATTGATTTTTTACAGAGAGGAAGGGAGAGGGATAGAAAGTCAGAAACATCGATGAGAGAGAGATACATCGATCAGCTGCCTCCTGCACACCCCACACTGGAGATGTGCCCGCAACCAAGATACATGCCCCTGACTGGAATCGAACCTGACACCTTTCAGTCCGAAGGCCAACGCTCTATCCACTGAGCCAAACCGGTTCCGGCAGAAACCTATATAATTTTATTAACCAATGTCACTCCAATAAATTCAATAACTTAAAAAAAAAAAAAACACCCAAAACATCATACTTCAATTATACCTTAATAAAGCTGGGGAAAAAATTGGGAAAATAAGTCATTTATAAAGGTATCACATGTGCCGAAACTGGTTTGGCTCAGTGGATAGAGCGTTGGCCTGCAGACGGAAGGGTCCCAGGTTTGATTATGGTCAAGGACATGAGTTTTTTCTTGCCTGTTTGTGCCTCTGCCATAGCCGTAAGAAGAGCAGATGTGGGCCTGCTCTCTCTCTAAAGAGGATGACAGACATGTGGCTCAGACACAACTGAACTTGCAGCCTAAAGCAGATCCACCAGCCCAGATCAGCCAACCCCCGCCTACTCCTAGCACATGAAGGAGCCCAGTGGAGATCAGCAGAGCCAAGCCCTGGCTGACCTGCATGTCTATGAGAATAAATGATCGTTGCTTTCAGCCACTGTGGTTTCCTATTTGCAATATTTAATGATAAACCTTCTTCAGAGATTCTGAGAGCAGTTCTTATTCATAATTCCTCTCTGGACTAAAGAACAATTTGCCTTTTTTGTCATCCTTGTCCCTCACCTGAAAATAGCTTAAGTTCTAGGGATCAGTTTGCCAAAGCTCTGTTTCTGATTCTACTCTGAGTATTTGCTGTACCATCTTTGGCAAGTCATGAGACTATACTCTTAAAATACGTATCTCTGGTCACAAAACTGACGTGAAATTCCAGGATTGTGCTTTACACAAACATGATGGCATGTTTACTTACTCCACATCCCTTGCACAGGACATAGCAATGAGGTTCATGTGAATTCCAAACCTGCCTTCGGAAACTGGGCTAACTCACATGAGCTATTTTACTTCTAGCTTTCTTTCTTTTTTTTTTAATTAAAAAAATTCTTTTTTCTTTATTGATTAAGGTATTACATATATGTCCTTATTCCTCCCCCACTGACCCCTTTCCCAGCTTTCTTTTTTTTTTTTTTAAATATATTTTATTGATTTTTCACAGAGAGGGAGAGGGATAGAAAGTCAGAAACATCGATGAGAGAGAGACATCGATCAGCCGCCTCCTGCACACCCCACACTGGAGATGTGCCCGCAAGCAAGGTACATGCCCCCAACCGGAATCGAACCCAGGACCCTTCAGTCCGCAGGCCGACGCTCTATCCACTGAGCCAAACCGGTCTCGGCTCCCAGCTTTCTTTTTTTTGGGGGGAAGCAGGAAGGTAGAGAGAGAAACATCTACCTGTTGTTCCACTTACTGATGCATTCACTGGTTGATTCCTGCATGTACCCTGAATGGGTATTGAACCCGCAACCCTGGTGCATCAGGATGATGGGCCAACCAACTGAGCTACCCAACCAGGGCTATTTCAAGCTTTCACATAAGCATTTTCACAATAACAAAGGCTGTGACCTACAGCCTTAACTCTGTCTTTAAACCCATGTGGAAGACTTGTATGAGCAGCAATTTATAAATGACCAACTTTAATGCAGAATGATTACTACTAGTGGAGTGGAGGTAAGTGCATGTCTCAGATTACACTGATACTACTAATTATTTCAAACACACTTGCATAGATACATGTTCTATCTGGCAAGAGGTCACACTCTATCAGCATAATTTGGCTTCCTCTGAGGTTGGTGGAGGTGTACATAAGTATATATATACTGTTTGTATACATAACTACTTTACAGGAGGTAGACTTCCGTTTTGGAATGCTTTTTTAGGAAGTGCAGCCTCACACCCATGGACAGTAGACGTAAGACTTCAATTCTCTGAAAAAAAGCTCAGACTGAAATAAATGCTAAAGGATTTTATATAAACTTATGGATTAGATACTCATGTCCAGTTAATATAGGAAACTTACCTATATCTGATTTTTGACATTAGCATAATATAGCATAATAATCTCCTATACACTAATTAAAAATACTGTAGTAGTCAAAACTGGTTTGGCTCAGTGGATAGAGCATCAGCCTGCGGACTGAAGGGTCCCAGGTTCGATTCCGGTCAAGGGCATGTACCTTGGTTGCAGGCACATCCCCAGTAGGGGGCGTGCAGGAGGCAGCTGGTCGATGTCTCTAACTCTCTATCCCTCTCCCTTCCTCTCTGTAAAAAATCAATAAAATATATTAAAAAAATAAAAATAAAAATACTGTAGTAGATGGGCCAAGTCAATATGGCAGTTCCAGTATCTTGGTATATTGGGAGACGAACAAATTATGTTTTCAATAGACTTAGGGCATTATTACAATAACAAATCATACGCACACAGCACATATGTACATCAATACATACGCATACATACATGCATCACAGTGGGTTTTTGTCCAAAGCAAATATGACCAAAGACAATGCTTAGAAGAAGAAAAATAAAACATAGGATATTTTGGGAAGATCCTCTGCCCCTCTCATCCTTAGCTACTATTACTTTGATTCTCTCTCTTCTTACCCAGGTTCAGAGCCCTGACCCGCATCAACTGTTATTTCCTGATCCAATGATAAGAGAATAGAGGCCACCATGAGGGGAGGAGGAGGAAGTAGAAAGGAAGATTATACAATGTGGAGAGTTAGATTATAAAAGTACTGAAAGTTGAGGTGTTTTCTGTGTCCTTCTAAGCCCTGCCTTCCTTCTCTGAGGCCCAAATCCTCACCTTTGAAAAGAGGCTGAAGCATCCCAGGCGGCTCACGATGCAGTAAACTTCGGGGAGACGTTTCCCTTTGCCACCAGGCTTTTTGGAGAGAAATACAGGAAATCATGAGTGCTACCAACATCAGGGAAGGAAAGAATCCAAAGATTTCTGAGTGCTATTGTTTTCATGCACCATACCTTTGGACAACTCTTGTGCACACAGTAGGTGCTCAAAATGACCTATGTATGTAATCATAAATGAGAGGGATAATTTGTTTACCCAAATCACTGTAGTTTCTTGTAAGGAACTATATATTTATTATAATAAGCTTTTAAATGAGCTATATTTTTATTATATTGATAATTCCAAAGGAGAAATAACTTCTGAAAATCCTTCTTGGAAACTGACTTTTAAGCTAATTTTCAAAAACCCCAAAATTAATCTCAATACTTTAAATTAATTTTACCAACAAAAATTATGATCCTACTTAACTTTTTCAAGGATTATCTATACTTTTTCATCAGTAATTAATTCAGATATTTACTGACAAGCTACTATGTGCCATGCATTACTCTTTTTTAAGAATGCTTTTATTGATTTTAGAGGGAGGAAGAGGGGGAGAGAAAAAGAGAGCAATGTCAATTGGCTGCCTCCTGCACACCTCCCACTAACCTGGCCATGTGCCTGGACCAGGAATTGAACTGGTGACCTTTGTTGCATGGGACGAAGCCCAACCAACTGAGCCACATTGGCCAGAGCTATGCATTATTTTTAAAAAATATATATTTTTGTTGATTTCAGAGAGGAAGGGAGAGGGAGAGAGAGAAATATCAATGATGAGAGAGAGCCAGGGCCGGTTTGGCTCAGTGGATAGAGCCTCAGCCTGCGGACTGGAAGGTCCCAGGTTCGATTCCGGTCAAGGGCATGTATCCTGGTTGTGGGCACGTCCCCCCCAGTGGGGGGCGTGCTGATCGATGTCTCTCTCTCATAGATGTTTCTGACTCTCTATCCCTCTCCCTTCCTCTCTGTAAAAAATCAATGAAAATATATTTAAAAAAAAATGATGAGAGAATGGTGTGTTCCTGCATGCTCCCTACTTGGGATCCAGCATGAAACCTAGGCATGTGCCCTTGACCAGAATCAAGGACCCCTCAATCTATAGGCCAATACTCTATTCACTGAGCCAAACTGGCAAGGCACATTATTATTTTTTTTTAAAAAAGAATTTTTATTGATTTTAGAGAAAGAAAAAGTGAGAGGGACTGAGAGAAACACTGATGTGAGAGAAACATCCATTGGTTGTCTCCTTCATGTATCTAGACTAGGGATTGAACCCACAACTTGGGCATGTGCCTTGATTGGGAATTGAACCTGTAACCTTTAGGTGCATGGGATAACACTCAACCAACTAAGCCACACAGGCCAGGGCCATGCATTCTTCTTCTTCTTTTTAAAAAAATATATTTTATTGATTTTTTACAGAGAGGAAGGGAAAAGGGACAGAGAGCCAGAAACATCGATGGGAGAGAGACATTGATCAGCCACCTCCTGCATGCCCCCCAATGGGGATGTGCCCGCAACCAAGATACATGCCCTTGACTGGAATCGAGCCTGGGACCCTTCAGTCCACAGTCTCTATCCACTCAGCCAAACCGGTTTCGGCTTATTCTTGACTCTAAATTATATTAGCCTATTTCTAAGACTAACATCATCTCAGTAGAAAATGCTGTGTCACTACTAAAGATTTTCAAGGGTATGGGCCTCAGAGGACAAGTTTTCAAATGTTTTAGCACAATCTGTATATTGCAATAGTTTATGACTTTTAAAGGCTCTGAAGGAGACACTTGATCAATTATTTGCATCATGAATAAAACCAACCTTCTGTCCTTAGCCCCATTATGAATGTTCTCACTAAGGTATTAAGGTCTGTTTAGCATGTTTTATTAGAAAGGACATTTGGTTTAAGAAGAGAAAGTCTTGTTGAGACCGGTTTGACTCAGTGGATAGAATGTCAGCTTGCGGACTGAAAGGTCCCAGGTTCGATTCCAGTTGGGGGCATGTACCTTGCTTGTGGGCACATCTCCACTGTGGGGTGTGCAGGAGGCGGCTGATCGATGTCTCTCTCTCATCTATGTTTCTGACTTTCTGTCTCTCTCCCTTCTTCTCTGTAAAAAATCAATAAAATATATTTTAAAAAAAGAAGAGAAGTCTTTTACTTGGTGGGGAAAACATTGGAGAAAGTATTTTCTTTCCGAAGGAGACAGATACATTGTTCCTGTCTGTCAGTAAGATTCAGCTGAGCCGCCCCAATTTTCCTCTATATTCTTAAAAAAAAATAAAAAATAAAATATGTATAATTGATTTTACAGAGAGGAAGTAAGAGAGATAGAGAGTTAGAAACATTGATGAAAGAGAAACATTGATCAGCTACCTCCTGCAAACAAGGTATGTGCTCTTGACCAGAAATGAACCCAGGACTCTTCAGTCCTCAGGCCCATGCTTTATCCACTGAGCCTAACTGATTAAGGCTCTTCTTCCATGTTCTTAACCATTCTGGTTAACCTGTCACACTGCCTGTCCCTTCTTTCGTGGCACATGGTGAAACCTGAGGAAGTCAGTATTAGCTCTGTGCGGCACTTGCTGACTGAGAAGCAAATGTACTAACCAGCAGTCTCCGGCAATAACCGAACCTTCTGCCTCCGTCTTCGCCGGTTAAGACAAATGAGAATGTTTCACTGTGGTGGGGAAAACAAAAGTACATTATTAAGAAAAAAAAAAAAACAAACAAAAGACACACCACGGTAAGTGATGTAAACATTCTGATGGAGGCTGTCCTGACTGTCCATCTCTGGCTGGGACTCTGGTCAACTCTCCCTTTGGAGTCTGTCAGGGACAGGGAGATCTAAAGTGTCACTGTGTCCTAAGAGGATTTTTTTTCACCCTGAGATCTCATATAATTCTATCACCTGAGCCATCTCAGGACACAAAAAAGTCATTTATTGAGCACTGATCGTGACTACTGCTTTCCATGAGCATGAGGGTGAGGTCGCATGCACTGGTCTAGAGGTGCGACTCAGTGAGGGAGAAGTTGATGAGTCCGACAGTTCTGGGCCCCCTCAGAACTGCCCTGGGTTTCCAGGGGACCATCTGTTCAGAGCCACCTCCAGGCTTGGACTGTCCTTAGAGGCTGCTGGGTCAACTTTGAGGAACACAGCAGACCTCAAACATTTAAGATACACAATCTACTAAGTTTCATCAGTTGCTAAACATCTGATAATAACAATTTTATACTTAGCCACAGGGCTAGAGCAGAAATGTGAACTAATCACATTGAGTAACAGCCGGAGGGCTACTGAAGAAATATCTTAGTGGACCTGGGAAGGATGGGTGATGGGCAATGTTTCCCTAGACTAAGAATGACCTTATTGCCCTTCACAAAGGCTCATGAAGTAAACAAATGCGCAGATCGAGTGAGCAGCCTGGAAAGCTGCATATTTAGCAAGGTTATTCTTATTTTAGGAAAATTTTAAAAACACTGGTGAGGGAAACCTTCAGCCCAGGTACATAAAGATCACTTAATGGTAGGCCTGACTTATGGGGTCTGCCATCTATGACCTCATCTTTAGTTCTCGCATTAATCTTAAAACAAACAAAAAAAACAACAAAAAACAAACAAACAAAATATATGTATATTGATTTCAGAGAGGAAGGAAGAGGGAGAGATAGAAACATCAATGATGAGAATCACTGATTGGCTGCCTCCTGCAGGCCCCCTACTGGGGATTGAGTTGGCAACCTGGGCATGTGCCCTCGGCCAGAATCGAACCCAGGACCCTTCGGTCTACAGGCCAATGCTCTATCCATTGAGCTAAACCAGCTAGGGCTTGCCTTAGTCTTTGAGGGTGGGTAGGGGAGATGCCAGCACCTACCTAGTAAACTGTTGGACAGGAGTCCAATCCTTGGCATCAGGGAAACAGAACTGCGGGATGGCCTTCAGCTGGTCCTCAGCCTCTCTCATGAACTTGAAAGACCTTTCCAGCTGCAGGGAGAAGGGCGAGAGAAGGTTGGAGAATAAACCGTAGCATGGGAGAATGAGGCAGAGGTGTGGCAAGACCACATCTCCAACCTTCCCACAGTCATGACCATCACCTTAAAACCCCCTTCCTTGGAAGGGCTTCCAGCTCCTTCTGCTGAGACCATTCCCCCCACCCCCTCCCTCAGCCATTTCTAACTATGGTCTTACGGGGGAGGTCAGGAGAAAAAACAGTGTGCTTTAGAGAAATGTTTTCTATGCCTACCATTCTGGAATATAACTATTTTAATCAATAAGGAAAGACTGTCATAGCAATCCCTTCCAAATAGGAGACTCATGAGTATGCAGGTCTGAGCCTCAAATCAAGTCTCAAACCTCTGGGCCCAGACAAAACTGCCTGTCCTGCAAAGAAGTATACAACACTTCTCAGCGAATACATCTAGTCATATTATATACTACAGTTCATTCAACTCATTTCAGACTCCTTGAATGTCAGAATCGGAAGGAGAATAGACACCACCCAAACTCACAGTCTTCTTTGAGAGGTAAGAAATTAAGCCCTGAGATATTAAGTCATCTGTTCATGATCACACAACTAGTATGGAACTGAGCAAGGAATAAATATGATCTTGCCCTGGTTGGTATAGCTCAGTTGGTTGAGCAGAGTCTAATGTACCAAAAAGTCACTGGTTCAATTCTGTGTCAGGACACACGCCCAGGTTGCAGACTCTACTGCCAGCAGGGGGCATGCAGGAGGCAGCCAACTGATGTTTTCTCTCTCCTCCTTTCCTCTCTCTAAAATCAATAAAAATATTTTTTAAAATTATCTTAGTCTCTAGTTTATCTTTCTCCAATTTATCTGACATCATAAACTGGGTGAGCATCATCTTATTTAAAAACAGAACAAATGAATAAAGTCTGACTTAGAGATTCTATTTAAAGCCATGAGTTTGCTTATTTTGTGTATGAACAGGAATCTGCATTTTTAAAAAAATATATTTTATTGATTTTTTACAGAGAGGAAGGGAGAGAGATAGAAAGTCAGAAACATCGATGAGAGAGAGACATCGATCAGCCGCCTCCTGCACACCCCACAGTGGAGATGTGCCCGCAAGCAAGGTGCATGCCCCTGACCGGAATCGAACCCGGGACCCTTCAGTCCGAAAGCCAACACTCTATCCACTGAGCCAAACCAGTCTCGGCAGGAATCCACAACTTTAATTTTTAAAAATTTTATGTAAATCCTCACTTGAGGATATTTTCCCCATTAATTTCCAGAGAAAGTGGAAGGGAGGGAAGGAAACAGGGAGGAAGGGAGAGAGGGAGAGAAGGAGAAAGGAGGGAGAGAGAGAGAGAGAGGAGAGACAGACAGACAGACAGACAGACATCAATGTGAAAGAGTAATATGGATTGGTTGTCCCTTGAATGTGCCTGACTGGAGACAAGGTTTGAACCTGTAACCCAGATATATGCGCTTTACTGGGAATCAAACCCTCAACCCTCTGTTGCTCAGGCCAATGCCTTAATCACTGAGCCACACTAGCTAGGGCCACATGAGCACATTTACAGGGAGTAGCACATACAGAGCCCTGTCACAAATACAGCCAACATCACAGATGGCTGGAAAATATCCCAGTCTCTGTAAATTGTCATAGAGAACTGCATGACAGCAAACCTATGGAATATGACAATGATTACTAGCACACAAATATGAAGTATAAACCTTGAGTATGGACACAAAATTCAGGAAAATGAATTAGAAAAAAGAAGGAGAAAGAAAGAGGAAGCGGTCCTTCTGACAGAGTGACCAAGCAAAGGAAGTAAATATACCATAAAGTAGCCCGACATGCAAAATACATGTATGGAATGGTCACCATGCCCTTGACCGAAATCAAACCTGGGACCCTTCAGTCTGCAGGCTGACACTCTATCCACTGAGCCAAACCAGTTAGGGCTAAAATATTTTCATTGATTTTAGACAGAGAGAAAGGGAAAGGGGAGAGAAAGAAATATAGATGTGAGAGAAAAACATCACTTGGCTGCTTCCTGCACAACCTCTACTGGGGATTGAGCCCAAAACCTGGGCATGTGTCCCAACCAGAAATCAAACCGGTAACATTTAGGTGCATGGGATGACACCCAACCAACTGAGCCACACTGGCTAGGGCCATTTGTTTCTTTATACATTTGCTGATTAATCTCTTCTTAACAGTGACTATACAATTTTCCACTCAAAAAAGTTTCAATGTGGATGTTTACCAGTTTGAAGATTACAGGTTGGAAACCAGCATTCAATAGTGACGGTAATTAATTCATTAACTAATTCATGAAATAATGCCTTTATTCCTGGAACACTGATTAAGTACTGCCATATACAACACTGTGTTTGGCCCCAAGGAGTAAACAGGATGACAGGATAGTCCTTCCTCCCTTGGTGCTCGCTATTTGTGGTTCTCAGTGGTATTGTGAGTCAGTGATAACGAGCAGCCTCTATTACTCAGGGGACATCGTCCGCAAATCTAGGCATGTCCATAGCATGAGGGTTTTCAAGGGATTGTCCCTAGAAGTCAACAGGATGAAGGTGACTATGTGCCAGTACAGAGGTACCTCTGGCTCACTTCATTTATGTAGAGTTTCCATCCTAAACTCTAAGAACAGGGCTTTATCACAGTGCTGAACTACTGTGGTGCAACAGAAGAAAGGCTGGCCCAGGAAAGGAGGGGAGGGGCAGGCGGAACCTAGGCTTCAGTTGGGTGGTGATGGCAAAGGGAGGTCCTCAGGGGGCCAGGACATAGGCTCCCCTCCACCTGAACACCCTCAGCCTTGGGCCTGCATGAACCCTATAGGAAGTGTCACATGCTACTTCCTGAATCTTTTGTATGTTTACCTTTTAAAATATATATATATTTTTTATTGATTCCAAATAGGAAGGCAGAGAGAGAGATAGAGCCATCAACGATGAGAATCATTGATTGGCTGCCTTTGGCACACCCCACACTGGGGATTGAGCCCACACCCAGGCATGTACCCTGACCTCCTGGTTCATAGTTCGATGCTCAACCACTGATCCACACTGGTTGGGCTGTATGCTTATCTTGTGCTCTCCTGTCAGAGTGTAAATTTCTTAAGGACAGAAAACACATTTTGCTCATCTTTGAAACCTCTGGGGATGAATGCAATAGGGTTTCAGTAAATTCTGGCTGGACTGAACTAGAATGTGATGGAAATTCTTTAATACTGCTATCAAAGACTAAGAATAATTTACATAGTATTAGCCATGCCATTTGAGGCTTTATTCAGGGCCATTTCATTTTAGGTGCTATGATATAATACATGGGTAGAGCCCAATACTCATAGCCATGAACCCTATTAGAACAGAATAGGATTCCTGTATATATGCATGAACAGAGGTACATGATACACATACAGATGTTTATTAGCATGCAACTCCTTAAGGAGAGCTGTATGGCTGAATGGGAAAGAGGCCTCTAGAATATGTTGGGAAATGTGGTTGGATAAGGAGATGAGGGAGGGAGGAAAAGGATGTTACAGTTGGCATAGAGACCACAGGAATTTAGGATGCATTTTTTATCACATTCTGAGACCTTGGATCTCACCTCCTGTGACCTCCCAAATTCTTCAGCAGAAGTTTCTTCATGATATCCCTAATTAGGACCCCATGTTGAGATTCTGTACACTAAGTGATCCTCAGACTCCCAAACCCCCAACCTCCCTGAATCCATGAGTTCTGCAGTCCTTTGACAGGCCACAAAGGCCGGGCCCACCCAGTACCTTCAGAGGGAACTGCTGGGTGAGTTCTGGCACGTAGGAGGCCCCTGCCTGCTTCTTGTGCAATGATACGACTACAAAGTACTCGAAGAGTTGTCTCTCCTGGTACTCGATAAGCTCTCGGTCAATTGATGAGTATCTTGGAGCCTGCTTCAGGCGGGACTTCACATTGACCAGGCGTCGGCTATGAGCTGGGGGAGAGGGGGAGGAAGAGTAGGGGAGGAAAGAGAGAGGGGGGAGGAAGAAAAAGAGTCTGAAAATGACCCATTTTCCAATGTGCAATT
>PVJN01040523.1:0-19210 GCA_004026805.1 Lasiurus borealis
TCACCCTGATGGACCATCAGAGAGACCTAGGCCCAGAGACGGGGAGGGACCTGCCCAAATTCCCAAGGAGACAGAGATAAATCTAGAGCTATAACCCAGGCCTCAGCTCTCATTTCGTACTATTCTCATAAAGCACAGTATGGCCAGAAATGGTGAATTTGAGATTCAGAGCTTGCTAAGATTTAGTTCCCTGAAAACCTGATCTCTCCCTACTTGTGCTAGGGGTTTAGGACTTCAGGAAGTCCTTATCTGTCCCAGGTGCCACCTACCTCTGAGCACTGCTCCCCTCACCTGCCAGTCTTAGGAACAAGGAAGTTGTTTTATTGATTTTAGTAAGCATGCTGATAATAGAAGTGCGGGGTAGAAGCCAGGTAGAAAGATTGACATAGGTGACTTTTTCAAGACATATGACAATCAAGGAGTTGAAAGACAGAAGGCAGTGGCTGGAAAGTGGTCCAATGAAGAAGCTTTTGTTGTTTTTGTGTTGTGCTTGTCTTTTAAGATGAAGGAGTTGAAAATAATCTGGATTGCTGACAGTAAGGAGTCAGTGGAAAGAAAAATGATAACGATTCAGGAAAACAAGGGGGTGATGAATTGAGTAAGGTTCCTGAGAAGAGTAAAAGGTGTGCCCCAGAGCACAGATGGAGAAGTAGTTACTTCTTCCTTTGTAACTAGAGGGAAGGAGGAAAGAACTCATGTAGATGTAGGTGAGTTTGCAGGTGTGGGGGGAGCAGGCTGGGAGAGTTCTCTTCTGTGTGTTCTGTGAAATGGGAAGCAAGACTCTTTGCTGAGCATGGGGGTAAGGTGGTGGGAGGGTTAAGAAATATCCACTGCGAAGAACAGTAGAGGAAGTTGACGAGGGAAACAGGAAGGATGATCAGGCAACCATAGATTCCAGTTGATGCTGGGACAAGTTTATAGTGGTACCCATTTGCTCAATGTATGGTTTGGTTTTCAGCAGTGCTCACCTGCCCAGATACAGACACAAGGAAGATGGGGAGTTGGAATGACTAACTACAATCAAGAAGGAAAGCTCCAAGAGCAGAAGGACATCATATCATCTTTCTTACGTATCCCCAAGGCCTGGAACAATGGGTGGTTCTCACTATTTAAATATTGCTTCGATGAAGAAATGAAAGAATGAAGTGAATGAATGAAAGAGAAAAATGTTCTTCCTTCTGTAAATCTCCCAATATGCTTGACCAAGGCTTTCTCTGACAAATTGCTTGGCAGTTGCTATATCTCTTTATAATGTTTTCATGATCAGAACTGACTCCAGGCAGCACATGTGGCTTGTAAGTGTGATCTTGGTGACAACAGTGCCTGGTATGCTGTGGGCGACAAGGACAGGAAAACACAGCTTGCCATTAAAGAATGCCTCTGTAAGCAGATGACCAAGATAATGGCTCATAAGGGGTTTGGGTTCTGACCCTGAAGAGGGTGAGCATGACTAAAGTGATAATATTGTGGAAATGGTGCACCCCATCCTGGGACTTCCAGGGTCCATAGCTGGGCTAAAGACTCTGGAGTGAATAGAAAAGTCCACAGTTGTTTGAACTAAGAAAATCACCCCACACTCTTGAGTCTGCACAGACTGCAGAAGCCCAAGAAGCAGTGATACTCTTCTTGGCTGCTATGGTGACAACCAAACCCTCCTTGCCTTCCTGGCAAAGAAGATCCCCTCTGAGGCTACCAGGTTTCTGGATTTAAAAAAAAAAATGTTTTATTGATTTTTTACAGAGAGGAGAAGGATAGAGAGTTAGAAACATCAATGAGAGAGAAATATCAATCAGCTGCCTCCTGCACACTTCCTACTGGGGATGTGCCCTCGACTGGAATCGAACCTGCGACCCTTGAGTCTGCAGTCCAACACTCTGTCCTTTGAACCAAACCGGTTAGGGCAGTTTCTGGGTTTTTTTTAAGGATTGTCAAACACTAGCTGGTGAGAAGCAGTGCTTGTGCTGAAATCACCTGTTTACCTGTCTCCCTTTCCTGAATGGCAATACTGAAACCAAAGGCTGGCTCTGAAAAGTTGACACCCTTGACACCCTCCCTGCCTGCCGACTCAGCTTTCTCATCTAATAAAAGGGAAATAAAACCTCATAGGATTACTGTGAAGATTAAATGAGAAAACATAGGTAAAAGTTCAGAGCAGTGCTTGGCACTCCATAGAGGCTGAGAAATTCCCTTCTTGTTTTGTCCTTGAAGGCCTAATGCAAGTCTTATGTTCTATATTGACTGTCCCTAATACCTCACTCCCATCTTCCCTGGAATCCCAAGGACTTCACCCATTCTTTACAGTGTTATGTGTGTGTGCACACACACATATACGTACAAATAAAAGAAACACACTATTTGATGACTAGGAAGAAACTTTTGAGTTGATTTCTTTTTTCTTCTTTTTTTCTTTTTTGCCATCTTTAATACAAAGGAAAGGAGATGAAAACACAAGAAAAATAATAGAGGGGAAATTTATTCAGGTGGGAATTTTATTTTATTTTTGTTAATCTTCATCTAAGGATATTTCTTTCTATTGGTTTTTACCTAGTAGAGAGAGTAGGAGGGGGAGAGAGAGAGAGAGAGAAATATCAATGTGAGAGACACATCAATTGGTTGCTTCCTGAAAGGGGAATGGGGATTGAGCCTGTGCCCTTTTTTTGGATTCAAACCCAGGACCCTTCAGTCTCTGGGCCAATGCTCTATCCATTAAGCAAAACCGGCTAGGATCCTGAGTTGATTACTTAATGGTTCAAATGCTAAGGGTGTGGCTGCTGAACTTAACATTACCAAACAACAGGGCCTATTTCTTAAAAATTGTTTACTTCAAGAGGATCAAAAGAGGCTGATAGAAGACCCTGTAATATTTCTGACATAGTTAAAAATTTACTCATTTTCTCTTTCAGGCAATCATTGTTTGTTCATTCCTGCACTCATTTCTCACACATTCATTCAGCAGGTTGTATAAATGAGAAAAAGTTGGAGGTGAAAAATAATCTTGTCGCATTCAGGATCTAATATCCATGTTAGATGCAGACAGACATCTTGCCCTGAAGAGCATTCCCAAAGAAAATCAAAGACATTTAACCCAATACCTTAAAGACTCTGATTGAGATGGAATCTGTACTTTAGTTCTTCAGCGGGACTCACCTTGTTGGTGGTGTCTCCAGCACCATGCATGACTCTGGCCAGAGCATGTTGAATTACCCAAGAGCAAGTTCACGCCCATTTATCTTTGACCAAGTCCCATAAACCCTTTATGTTCTAAAACACCATCGTCACCATCCCCCAACCCTCAAAGAAAAAAGCATAACTTGCCCTGGTCGGTTTGGCTCAGTTGGTTAGAGTGGCACCCTGAAAGGTTGGGGGTTCGATTCCCAGTCTAGGACATGTGCCTGGGTTGCAAGTCCGATCCCTGGCCTGGTTGGGGAGTGTATTAGAGGCAACTAATTGATGTTCCTCCCTCATCTTGATGTTTCTCTCTTCCTCTCCCTTTCTCTCTCTCTTAAAATCAATAAAAAACATATCCTTGGGTGAGGATTAAAAACCAAAAAGCATAACTCCACCTGGTTACCTTATTAGCTATACTTTGGCAATGTGTATGTTGATACAATGATATAATCAAAACACTTACAGTAATTCTTCCAAAGGAACCGCTGAGCTTACAAAGGTGGGGCACTGCCAATGTCACCCTCTGCTTCTCTCTGTGGTGGGAGCTTTCTCTGGCTGGAGCTGCTCTGCCAGTATGGCGGGCCCCAAGTGCAGGAGAACTGACATACCCCTCAGGCCCCTGGCAGTTCTCACTTGGTGACTGATGGAGTTGTTGTTTACCTCAAATTATCAAAAGTATGAGGGGTATGTTCTTTGCTGGCCCCCAGAATCCCTGAAAAATCGAGCCTGCTGCCCACAGAGGTAACCTGTCTGACAATGCTTCTTACTGGCTTTCTTCACATCCCTGCTGGTCTACAGGGGTTCCCGTGATCACCTGTCAAATAAATCTCTGCATTCAAACCTTTGTTTCAGGGTCTGCTTCTGAGGGAGTCCAAACTAAGACAGGGGCACACTGCCAAGTAATAACAAAGATTCTCTCTCTCTCTCTCTCTCTCTCTCTCTCTCTCTCTCTCTCTCTCAATATATTTTAATTGATTTCAGAGAGGAAGGGAGAGAGAGAGAGAGAGCTAGAAACATCAATGGTGAGAATCATTGATGGGCTGCCTCCTGCATAGCACCTACTAGGGATCGAGCTGGCAGCTTGGGCTTGTGCCCCATAAGTCCCAGGAACCTTTAGGTCCCAGGCGGATGCTCTATCCACTGAGCAAAACTGGCCAGGGTGAACTAGTCCCTCTCTTGCCCCATAAAATAACTTAGTCTGCTGGTAAACTCGGAAGAGGTTTTACTCACTCATTATGGACTTTATGGGAGGAAAGGGGACTACAGGGCAAACTTAGTGTGTGCTTTACATTACTTCTTTCACTTAGTTTTGACTCTTAAGCAGAGACAGAATGTAAATTTTGGGGTGAGGATGAGGTACAACCTGGCATGGCTGTGGTGCCATTCTCTACATCCTTCTCCCTTCTGGATCAGGCTCTGCCTAGCTCAGCCATCTTCCTGGAATCCCCTGTGCCCATTCAAAGGAGGAAGCGTTCATACCGTGATAGAGCGTAACCCACCCAGCTCCTTCCCCAACCGGGCCTCCTCCTTTAACAGAGGGTGGTTTATGCCTACGGATGGATTGGGTCTCCTGACTCCAAGAGCTAGGCTGGCTTCTGTAACTAAATCAGGGCTCAGGTGAGGTCCCCAGGCAGGTCTCTATCTCTGCTCGGCTCTGCCCTTCTTCTTTCATTGGCTTCCTTCTCAGGCTTCAGATAGAAGCTAAATGATGGCAGCAGCTTTCAGAGTCAAGGCCCACCAAGAGGCTCGTCAGCCTCCTTCCCAGAAGCTTGCCCAGGTAGGACCCCTGGCTTCAGAGGGAACACACAGGAAGAATGTAAGACAAAGCCTCTCTGCAATGCACCAGAGAAAGGCTTCTTTAAGCCTGTCCAGATCACCTGCATCAGGAGGCACCCAGTGACATGCAGCTCTGAGGGCCTGAGCCCCTCTTCTTGCAGGTGGACTATGAGGCCCCAAAAAGGGGAGTGACTTTGTCAGGGAGCCAAGGCCAATCTAGGACAGAAACATTGGTCCTCTAGTTCAAAAACCCAGAGAGGAAAGGAGAGAGAAGGAGGGACAGGAAAGGTGTCCAACTTTGACGCCTGCAATTCCCATGGATTTTCCCTTCTGCTCCCATCATAAGAGAAAAGCCCAGAACTAATCCGGCAGGAGACTGTGGAGGGAGGTGGCTTCCATGGTGTGTGCTCTGAGAGCTCAGATTGCTGCCTCTCACCTCCCAGGGAGGCTCAGTGTAGCGGGCATCTCAGGTCTCCCAGCCTCTTGCACAGACACCCTCTGTTAAAGAAGGAGGCCTGGTTGGGGAAGGAGCTGGGTGGGTCACGGTCTGCCATGGTGTGAACGCTTCCTCCTTTGAATGGGCTCAGGACTGTGGGGAGGAAGTCCAGGAAGATGGCTGAGCTAGGCAGAGCCTGATCCAGAAGGGAGAGAGCCAGAGGGAGGCCAGGACCTCAGTCGGAGCAGAGAGCTGCATCTTCCCTCTGCCCCATAGATCCTGTTCTGCTGCTATCTTTAGTTCCTCCCCTGGGCCAACCAAGGGCCTCAGTGGGCAGAGACAGGTGGGCAGACACGTGATGGGAGGGAGAAGCTTCCAAGCCCTGGGGAACTGACATCTGCAGAAGCTGGCAAAGGCCGGGCAACTCCTCTAATGCAGGCAAATGCAGCTCTGCCCTCGTCACCTGCTCAGGTGGAGTGAGACCTTTCCCTATCAGGTGACAGGCACTGTCTCCTGGTTTCATCAATTGCCAGTTTATACTTACCCAGGCCATCCACTGTCATCTTATGGCCACTCACTACTCCAGTACTTAATTTGGTTGGTTAGCTGGGAGATTTAGGAATAGTGTAGGAATAGTCTTCTGGTCCCAAACTCCATTACATGGGTGGAGGGCCCTGCAGCTTTTTAATATGCTCATTGCCTTCTCTCATGGAGCACTGTGGTAAAAAAAAGTTACCTACTTTAAACATTATTTTAGATACACTCATATATCTTACATAGATGTGTATATATATGCATTTCATAACATTTTGGTTAATTTGTTAATATTTCACAAAATTCAAAAGACACAAAAAAGGCCCTGGCCAGTGTTACTCAGTGGTTAGAGCACAACCTGCTCACTGAGGGGTTGTGGGTTCCACTCCAGGTCAAGGGCACATAACTGGGTTGTTGGTTTGCTCTCTGCAGAAGGCAGCCAGTGGATGTGTCTCTCTCACATTAATGTTTCTCTCTCTCTTCCCCGACCTCTTCCATTCTCTCTGAAAAGCAACGGAAAAAATATCCTCAGGTGAAGATTAACAAATAAACCAAAAAAATAGATCAATAAAAACATTTTTTAAAGGCACAAAAAGTAAGCCTCCCTCCCACTGCTATTCTTGATCTCCCAGTATTCCACCCTAGGGCACTGCTGTCGACTTTTCTTATTTATCCTTCCAGAGATGTTCTATACATATCAAACATTTATATTTAAAAAAATTTTTTTGTTGATTTCAGAGAGGAAGGGAGAGGGAGAGAAAGAGAGAGGAACATCAGTGATAGAGAGAGAATCATGGATGGCTGTCTCCTGCACACCCTTTACTGGGTGGGGATCAAGCCTGCAACCCAGGCATAGAAACTAGGATCCTTTATTCCACAGGCCAACGCTCTATCCACTAAGCCAAACTGGCTAGGGCAAACATTTACATTTTTTAAAATCACAAACTTTAATATGCTGTACTCACAGTTCTGCACTTTGCTTTTGTACATGACAAATCTTAGCTCAGATCGCTTAATTTTAATACCTATTTCTGATAGTGCATACTATTTTTTTAGTGCATATTATTTAATTGTATGGCTGGAGCATAATTTATTAAACCAGCTTCCTATTTAGGTTATAAACTTTAACTATGAAAACAATGACTAAATGAACTTTCTGGTACATATTACATGCTTTGGGACAACTGTATACCTATAAGGTTAGTTTCTGAAAGTGGAATTACTAGGACAAAGAGTTTGTACATTTAATTTTTTTTAATATATATTTTTATTGATTTCAGAGAGGAAGAGAGAGAGAGAAACATCAATGATGAGTGAGAATCATTGATCGACTGCCTCCTACACGCCCCCCTACTGGGGATCAAGCCTGCAACCTGGGCATATGCTCTTGACTGGAATCAAACCTGGAACCCATTAGTCTGCAGGCCTATACTCTATCCACTAAGCCAGTGGTCGGCAAAGTTGTTAGTCAACAGAGCCAAATATCAACAGTACAACGATTGAAATTTCTTTTGAGAACCAAATTTTTTAAACTTAAACTTCTAACGCCACTTCTTCAAAATAGACTCTCCCAAGCCGTGATATTTTGTGGAAGAGCCACACTCAAGGGGCCAAAGAGCCGCATGTGGCTCACGAGCCAGTTTGCCAACCATGGCACTAAGCCAAACCGGCTAGGGATATACATTTAATTTTTTGATAGATATTATCAATTTGCCCTCCAAATGAGTTGTGCCAATTAACTTTCCCACCAATAATGTGTGCTGGTGCCTGTTTTCAGACACTTTTAACTGTGTGAGCTCGCTTTTGTTGGGGTTTTTGTTTGGCCAACCTGATAGGTGAAAAATGGTATCTGCCAGTTTTAATTTGCCTTTCTTATATTATAAATGAGGCTGAGCATCAAAGATAGACGTCCAGAGGACAGTTTGTCACTGGAGTGGGGTCTTGTGCCTATCCCAGGCTGAGCCAGTGTGTCCCCCTATTCACCACCCTGGTAGATGACAGGAGGCCCGGCAGCCTGGCCCTCAGCCCTCCCAAGAGCTCTTTCCCCGCCCCTTTACTTGAGATGAGTAACAGTTTCTCTGGCGGTACTGGAAGAGGCATGTTTTATTCAGGCACCCTGGTTTGTCCTGCTCTTCTGTCCCAAAGGGCTGGGACTTGGCCTCTGATGCAAAACAGACTGATGTACAGCAGGGGAATGGCAAGACGAGACCTGCTTATACTGGAAATAGAGCTGGGCAAGGTGGGGAGTGGGGAGGAGGCTGCGGCAGTTCGGGTGGACACTGAGGAGTCTGAGCCAAGCAGTGGTGTGTGGGCCCTGAGATTCCTCAGAGGGCAATGCAAGAAGGCCTGGGTGAGGAGGAGGAAGGAGAGTGGCAGACAGGTGATAGGGAGCAGTAGGGTGGAAGATGAGTGAATTGGAGGTTACCTGTGGGATGGATAAAGGAGGAAACGTTTGCTGTTTGTTGGATTAATGTGTTCCCATTGGCGATAGGAATGGAGTGGTCCTGTGTCCAGTTGGGAGATAGTTAATTCGCCCGGTCTGGCCACAGCAGGTTAAACCACCTCTGGGGTGTGTCCTGCGCGTGGCTTTCTGCAATGACACATCCTGGTTCCCTGGGATATAATTAACACAGAGCTAACTTTACTCCTGATTTACCACCTTGGTCTAGTTCCTTCCATGAAGCCTCCTCCTGTCCTTATGACTCATGGAAGGATGGTTTGGAGAGGGCTGTTGGCCAGGTGGCCAGACCAGTGGAGCTGGAGGAGGAGCAGGTAAACTGAGGGTGAGGGTGGGGGCGGGGCAGGGGATACCAGGCCCACTGAGCCCAGCCCCCATGAGTTTCTAGAGTGTGGCTGGTCTGAGAGCAGAAGGTGGTCAAACAGGCCTGGAAGCCAGTGCCCTCCCAGGCCACTGTGTGCAAGATCCTTCTCCTACTTCGACCCACGCTTCTTCCGGTGGCTCTCACCCTGTCTCTCTGAGTTCCCAGTCCCAAATGAAGGCTTCTCTCAGGTGGCAAGAAAACCAAACCTGATAGGTGCAAAATGGTATCTCCTAGTTTTAATTTACCTTTCTTACATTACAAATGAGGCTGAGCATCAAAGACAGAAACCCAGAAGACAGTGCCCTAGCCTCCGGTAGGCTTGCCAGAGATCAGGTCATGAATAATTTTTTTAGTATAAGTATATCCCAAGAATTGCATGGGACTTACACATAAAAAAAAAGTAGTTGCATATCTGAAATTCAAATTTAACAGTGTATCCTTATTTTAACCTCCCACAGGTTGGAAACTGCTACCCCCACCCCCACCTCACTCCCACTGACCATCACAGGCCCCGATCTTTTTATTTTATTTATTATTTACAATTGCTTTGAAAGAGAGAGGAAGGGAGAGGAGGGGGAGAAACATCAATGAGATCTGGCAGACTCCTGCATGCCCCTCACAGGGAATGGAGCCCCAGTGGCCTGACCAGAGCCGAACCAACGACCTCTCCGCGCATGGGACGATGCTCAACCAACTGGGGCACAGCGGCCAGGGAGGGGTAGGCCCTGGTCTCTTAGAGGGGAGGCACAATTGTTATTCTTAAGGAAGCTCCACGGGCTTTATCTCCATTTTCTGGGCATGACAACACTCTGAGGAGGGTCTTCAGTCCCCTTTCACGGGTGAGAAAACCGAGGCTCAGATGAGTGATTTGCCTAAGGTGAAACTCGAAGGCCAAGGAAGAACTCCAGCCTTGGCCCGTCGGGCTCCCAAGTTCAAGCTCTTTGCGCGCCGCACGCAGCTTGCAAATCCCCCGCTCTCGGAGCCGGAAAGCCTCTGCGCGGGGTTTCCAACCTGCCGTTCGCACAGAGGAAACGGGCAGCGCGGCAGCGTGGGGAGAGGGGGGTGGGGGTTGGAGGCGGGGGCGGGAGGAAGGACAGGGGGCACCCAGCGTGGGACGGACGGGAGTTGGTGCTCGAATCCTGAGTAAGGATTTTGAAACGCAGCTCCTGTGAGTAATAACAATACCAGCCCGGCCCTTTGCATAGCTCTCTACAGTTGACAAAGGGTGTCCTTAGCGGTGGATTAGAAAACTAAGAGAGAGAGAGACAGCCCGCAGAACTTCTCCCCATAAGAGACGGTGGCCGCGGGAGGGGGAGGGAATAGGGAAAGGAGGGAGAGAGGGGGTGGTGGTGGGAGAGGAGGGAGGGGGGCAGCACGGGGTGGACCCACTGGGCCGACTTCCGGGAGGTCCTAGCTTAAAGACCTGGGCCCCCAGATTGGGGCCGCGGGCCCGGGCGGCGGGCCCAGAGCTCGGGTCTGCGCGGCGGGTGCCAGCCCGGCCGGGAGCACCGCAGCGGGCGTGGGTGCGTGAGCGGGTACAGCGCCGCACACTCCCGCCGGCCCAGCCCCAGACCGGGGACTCGCTGTGCTCTGGGCGAGCGTCTGAGCGGGGACAGGCCGGACTTGCCCGGGTGGGAACTGGGAGCCGGCCCGGAGGTGAGTTAAGGACGGGGCCAGGGAGGAGCTCGGGATGGGAAAGGGGCTGGGGGTGCTGGGGTGCTGGGGTGCTGGCTGGGGTGCTGGGGTGGGGAAACATTGGGGAAAACCTGGCCAAAACGAGACTTATGTAAATCAAACGTAATTTTCCTCTTGACTCACAGGATCCTTTCGGATCCTTTCCCTCGAGCTCTCACCTGCAGCTGGCAGAGGCTGCTAAATGCTAGTTTCTCTCCCCTTCAAGCGCCCTGCCCGGCGCGGGGCGGGACGGAGGAGGGGTGCGCTTTCAGCCATCAAAGGTTTAAGGAGGCTGCTGTTCAGGGAACGTTAGGGAATCTTTTTGAAAAGTTAAAGTGATGTGAAAACAGATTGTCTTCCCGCACAATTTATGTTTTGATAACTGTAGTTTCTTTTCTTAGTTTCATTTTCGAAAAGCCGATGAGAAGAGAGCGCATGAGAGGACGTGCTGAGTTCAAATTTTATTTCAAATCTGTTGCAAAGGGAGTTACTTTATAAAGTCCAACTGAAAGATACCCTCTGGGTAGAAACCTTGACTATGGAAAAAAAAAAGAAGAAGAAGATAATCATTCACAAATTGGATTCTAAAAATCTGGGTAAGTATCCTTAGCTTGTTTGCCAGATGGAAGGCTGGTTGTGTGCATAGATCTGACTTCCGGAGAAGGTCTTCATCTCAGTAAAATTTACTTAAAACTACTCAAGGGTGTTTTTGTAAAAAAAAAAAAAAAAAAAAAAAAAAAATCAGAAATGTTAATCACTGAAGGGTCAGGCAAAAAAGTTCTGCCCCAGATGAGGTTTGGGGCAAGTGGCACAGTGAGGTCCCAGTCCAGGCAGGTCAGCCCTTCGGGTCTCCTCTGTAAAAGGCATCTGGGGGATGTGGACGACTGGGTGCAGTGCAGTGTGGAGTGGACACTGGGAAAACTACCTTGGGAAGCACTTGGGCAATTTCTGCAAAGCTGCAGGTGGTGCACTCTGTCACCCTGCAACTCTCGCCCTCAGCGCGTACCCAGGGGAACGGAGTGCATGGGTCCATGAAGAGACATGGACAGCACCATCACCTTCGCCCTCACCAGCTACAGCACACCAGCTGCTGTAGGCCCCGCCTCCTATCCCCCACACTCTCCCCCACCCTGCCCCCCACACATACTGGCCCTTCTGGAGGAGCAGTAGACTGGAAGAGCCAGAGAGGGGCCGTCCTTTCAGTATCTGGACATCTGTATGCAGAAGCCTCAGGCCTGGAGCAGCCACCTGGTCTAGCTCCGAACTCCACTTTGTTTCTGCAGTTTTCTTGTTGGTCAGAAGGGCTTCTTTCCTTCCGGAGTGAGCCCCACCAGCCCACCAGACACCCACACCCGGCACCTGTTTGTGAGGCCCACCACACCGCAGTTCCGGCCTCAGGCCTGGTTCCCTAGGAGCATTGAGAGGCCCAGATAGAGGGGTGGGACTTGGGTGGCCCCTAGGGAAGAACTGGGGCTAGTGAGGTGACGCTTTCCCTCACGTAGCCCTGCCTGTGGATGGGTAAGTGGCTGCCAGAGGTGGAGAGCAAACAATCCCTGGGGGGTTCAGTCTTTTCCAGAGCTTCTGTGGAGAAAATCCAGCCACTGACAGCACCTACAGCACTCACACCTGGAACCACTGTCCCTCATAGCTCCATGAGAGGTTGCAAACTTGTGAGGACATTTCTGGTTGTCACAATGACATGGGGTGCTACTGTTTTGTGCCCATAAGAGTTCGGGAACCAGGGACAGAAACTCAGGCAGTGGGTTGGGAGTAGGTCCCATCAAGGAAGAATTAATCCTGCCCCAATGCCAATAATGACCCACTGAGAAGCACTGGTAAGGTTGAACTAGATAACTTTTTTTTCTTTTTCTGTTTTAAATCCTCACCCAAGGGTATTTATTCATTGATTTTTAGAGAGAGTGGAAGAAAGCGGGAAATAGAGAGAAACATTGATGTGAGAGAGACACATCAATTGGTTGCCTCCGGCACATGCCCTAACCAGGGCCTGGGCTAGGGAGGACCCTTGACCGGAATTGAACCCAGGATCCTTCCATCCGCAGACCGATACTCTATCCACCTAACTGTCCCTGTCGGTGGGGCTTTTTTTTTTTTAATTGATTTTAGAGAGAGAGGAAGGGAAAGGGAGCAAGTGAGAGAGAGAAACATTGATTAGTTGCCTCCTGCATGCACCAGGACTGGATACCAAACCCACAGCTAGAGCATGTGCCCTGACCAGGAATCGAACAAGCAATCTTTTGGTGCATGGGATGACATTCAACCAGCTGAGCCACACAGGCCAGAGCTGAGCTGGATACTTCTAAGGGACTTTTCAGTTGTAAGTGATTGTCATTTTGACATTCTCTGTAGGTGATATATGGACTACTGGCAAAGTAACCCCCAAAAAGGAGGATTCAAGGTCTAGGCACATATGGTCTAGGCCAGTGGTCGGCAAACTGTGGCCTGCTCTGTTGACTAATGAGTTTGCCGACCACTGGTGTAGGCACATATGATCTGTATGTATCTGCCTGTCTAGGTATCATGGGTGTGTTCATACACATATAGGCACACATATATACCTAGTTGCAAACAATCCTCTGTGAGAACTTTGACCAGTCCAGAGATGGGTGTAGTTAGCTGGGCAGAGATGGGGTAAGACAGAAGTAGAGAAGGGAGGAGTGGGCAGGGAGTCCTGGGGACAGGTGAGTGGAGAGGTTGGGCTGCCTTTGGGACCCAGCGGGTACAGTGGCCCCAGTTCCTTTCCTGGGAACTCCGTCTTCCCTGGCCAGCTGGAATCAAGCCTCTCCTGGGGCTCTGCCCACCAACCAGCAAAGGTATTTGGAGCCAAGGAAATGCTATTTGATTTGAGTGATGGAGTCAGCTGGTAGCTGGTGGGTATTGTTCCCTGGGTTGATTTAGACACGTGTCCATCCACTGCCGCCTACAAGCCCCTGTGCACTGGGGCCAAGGGCACATGCAGGCTGGGAGGTGAAGGGCTCTTGCACTGGTTTTGAGCAGCCCCTTCCTGAGCCCCTGGCTTTGCCACTTGTGCTCCTCCCCCACTTTGCTTGCCTGCTGCTGAAGGCTACTCCCATCCCCCTGGCTTCCTCCCATCCAACCGAGGTTTTGCCTTCATGTGGCCCAGTCCTGCCCGCAGCAGCTGGTTTCTAGGTTTGTCTTGGGCCACATGTGGACCTAGACTGGATGAAATTCCCATGTGAGGACAGGGCCAGGAAAGGGGTTTGGAAGAGCTGAGGCAGAGAGAAACAGTTTGTAATGAATAGCTGGTCACAAATGTGAGTATATTGGCACATGGGTACTTTTTTAAAGCATCATATTTAAATTTTATTATTATTATTTTAAATATATATTTTATTGATTTTTTTACAGAGAGGAAGGGAGAGAGATAGAAAGTCAGAAACATCGATGAGAGACATCGATCAGCCGCCTCCTGCACGCCCCACAGTGGAGATGTGCCTGCAAGCAAGGTACATGCCCCCAACCGGAATCGAACCTGGGACCTTTCAGTCCGCAAGCCGACGCTCTATCCACTGAGCAAACTGGTCTTGGCTAAATTTTATTATTTTTTTATTGATTGATTGATTAATTTTAGAGAGAGAGAAACATTAATTTGTTGTTCCATTTTTTTCATGTATTCATTGGTTTATTCTTGTACTATGTGATCTGAACCGGAATTGAACTCACAACCCTGGCGGGAAAATGCTGTAACCAGCTGAGGTCCATGTTATGGTGCAACCTCAAGAGCAGCCTCAAAACACACAAGTGTTGGGGGGGGTGGGGGAAGAGGGGAGGAAAAAAAACACACACAAAAAAAACACACAAGTGTTGAAGTAGGGTAGCAATCAACTCAGGTAGAAACTGCTGTTTGGCTACTGTACTTATTTGTTTGCTAAAGCAATAAAGTTATTTTGATTTTCTGAACTTATGTATGCTATCCCAATACTCCCTTGATGATGGTTTGAATATCCCATTGATTGTGATCTCACTGGTCATCAAAGCACATTCTTCTGAGAAGGAGGACAGCTCAATTATCCTAAATTGTCTCAGTAGCTACAGATAATGCATTCCTGTTGACTCAGTGGTCCCGGAATCTGGACAGCACAATTATTCTAAACTGCTTTCCACAAACCAGATTCCTCATTCCAGACCCAAAGATGTAATCCATACCTTTCTGATATTCTACCAATATAAGCCAGATGTGGCAAGCTGTTCTGGGCTGCGAGATTTGGAGTGCTGAATTGCTCCTGGCCCACCCACATGCACCTCAAAATCGGAGGTGTGCCACCGGCTTTTAATAAATGACACCATAATTTGACTTCTTGAGGCGTACACTACAACAGTGTGTTCATGCACATACAGGCACAAATAGGTGTGCACAGGCATGGACAGGAACACGGAGTTGTGCATGCACTATAGGTGCACACAGATACAGTTGCACCAGTTGTCTCCAGCAATTCACTGAGCAAGCTCTCTTTTGGCCTGTTTTTCAGCTCTGACAGGCTGTATTTCCAGACCCCTACAGAGACTGCCAAACCTTACTGGAAGAGGAAGAGCAGGAGAGGCACAAAGTTTCTGTACCCCATGGGGAAGGCATGGCCTCCCGTAGCCGTCCCCACCTTCATTTGGCAGACTTTTCCAGGAGGGAGTAGGCAGGGGCCTCTGATTAGCTGAGCCATGGTAATTGCAAATGCACCAACTTGGCCAGTTTGGCTGTCAGGTTGAACTTGAAAAAGAGTCCAGATTCATGCTGTTTACCAAGAAAAATACCTAAAACAAGGCTATGGAAATTCGAAAGTAAATGGATAGAAAACATTAACCCAGCCGAAACCGGTTTGGCTCATTGGATGGATCTAGCCCAATGTGGGGTCTGGCCGGGTCTGGGTCTCATGCGATTTTGAGGTGCATGTGGGTGGGCAGGGACTTAATTCTGGGTCCTGTGGTGAGTCCCAGACTGACAGGAGGAAGGTTTTCATCTACATTTTACTAAATTTCTTTAATCTCTGACATTTCTATTATAGAGAAAGGGCAAATAGCAATATTAAATTATTTCCTCTAATTAATCCCTTTTAATGTGCACAAATTTGAGAACTTATAACTCAACACTAAAAAGGCAAATGACCCAATTCCTAAATAGGCCAGGAATTTGAATAGACAGTTCTTTGAAGAAGATCTACAAATGGCCAATTACCACATGAAAAGATGTTCAACATCATCAGTCATGAAGAAAATGCCAGTCAAGCCACAATGAAATATACCACTTCACACCCACTAGGATAGATAGAACCAAAGACAAAGCAACTGTTTGCAGAGGAGGTGGAGAAATTGAAGCCTTCACACGTTGCTGGCGGGGAAGCAAAACAGTGCAGCCACTTTGGAAAACAGTCTGGCAAATACCATTTGACCCAGCAATTCAACTTCTAGAAATATACCCCAATATGTTGAGAATATAGGTTCACACAAAAACTCATACATGAATATGCATAGCAGTGTTACTCTTGAGAGCCAAAGGTGAAAACAACCCAAATGTCTGTCAACTAATGAATGGAAAACGAAGTGTAATTATTCATTCAATGAAATATCATTCAGCCATAGAAAGGAATGAAGTACTAACATATTCCACACATGGCTGACCCTTGAAAGCATACTAAGTGAAAAAAGCCAGGCACAACAGGCCACATATTGTATGATTCTATTTATATGAAGTGTCCAGGACAGGCAAATCATAGAGACAGAAAGTAGACTGGTGGTAACCAGAGCTGGGGTGGGGGTGGAGGAAGAAAGGAGAAATTGGGGGGAAATATGGAGCTATTGCTGATATAGGAATTCCATTTGAGGTGATAAAATGTTTTAAAGTTGATTGTGGTAATAGCTGTGCAACTCTGAATATACTAAAAACCATTGAAATACAATTTCAATTATTGAATTGTATGGCATGTAAATGATCTCAATAAAGGCAATATATATGCATATCATATATATGTATATATCTGCATGTTTATAAATTCATCTTTATTTTATTCTGCCTTTTGATTTGGGGTCTACTCCCCCTAAGAGGCCTGCCAGTCTGGGCTGGGCTCTTGCAAGGGAAGGAAACTCCACCCCTGCTTGCCCTTGATTATTTGACAAGGACCTGAGGCTCTGCTCTCAAGTCTTCCATTAGCCCTGGGTCTGCATATGCCCCCAGAAAGGTGCCCCCTTTCTTTTTTGGGGCTGGGTGGAATTGAGACAAGGATGAGGGTTCTAGCAAGAGATATAACCTGCTCACTTTTGGCAACTTGACCACTTTGAGGTGTGCAGTAAAATTCATTCTTACTGAAGATATTGGTTTTGTCCTCTCCCTCTTCTTCCTCTCTTACTTGAATTCACATGGAGCAGTTTGTTGAGCATATTTTGCATGCAAGTTTGATCTGAGGGAAGACACTGGATAGATCTGTGCTTTTCCATGTTGTTTGTCAGGATTTCCTCTGCACTGGGGTCTGTGAACTCTGGCCAGTTGGCAAACCTAGCTGGTGGTCCTTATTTATTTATTTATTTTTATTATCGTTAAATGCTCACCTAAGGATATTTTTCCACTAATTTTTTAAAATTAATCCTCACTGGAGGATATTTTCCCATTGATTTTTAGGGTGAGTAGAAGAGAAAGGGAAAGAGAGAAAGAAACATTAATGTGAGAGAAACACATTGATTGTTTGCCTCCTGCATGAGCCCCAGATAAGGCCTGGGCCAGGGAGGAGCCTGCAACCAAGCTACATGCCCCCTTGGCCAGAATTCAACCTGGGACCCTTCAGTTTGTGGGCTGATGGTCTGTCCACTGAGCCAAACCAGCTAGGGCCTCCATTGATTTTTAGAGAGAGTAGAAGTGAGGAGGAAAAGCAGAGAGAGAGAAACATGGATATGGGAGACATATCCATTGGTTGCCTCCTGCACACACCCGGACCAGGGCCAGGGATCGAGTCTGCAGCTGAGGTCGTATCCTTGCCTGGAATAGAACTTCAGTCTGCAGGCTGATGTTCTATCCATTGAGCCAAACTGACTAGGCCTGGTGTCTATTTTCATTGAATCCTTAGCGAACAACAATTTTAACATTCTCTTGTTTAGAAAAATACATTTTCCGTCCTCCTCCAGGACCTCACGTCCTCAACCCTCATAAGAGGAATTCTGTGAAATGATTGTTTCGACCTCATCACAGCCATAATGATAATGCTGCCCCTTCTCAGGGGTGACTTCTCGTTGAATGCTTGGACACCAGGAGCACACCCCCTTTTTAAAAAAATATTTTTATTTATTTCAGAGAGAAAGGGAGAGGAAGAGAGAGATAGAAACATCAATGATGATTATAAATCATTGATCGGCTGCCTCCTGCACGTCCCCTACTGAGGATTGAGCCTACAATCTGGGCATGTATCCCTGACTGGAATTGAACCTGGGACCTTTCAGTCCACAGATCGATGCTCTATCCACTGGTCCAAACCAGCTATGGCAAAAGGGGACCCTTTTATCCCACCATGATTCTGCTACAGGAAAAGTCTGAACCAGAAGAACCTGGATAATAAGTCTATCTCTACCCAATAGACAGATGAGAAGGCTGAAGCCTAGCCCCAGAGACAACTCAGGCCTAGTTCTAGGTCCTCTGTCCAGCTGATTGAGTGACCCTATTTTAGGGTCCCCCTTAGGCATGTGCTGACTCCAAGTGTTCTCAGTGGTGAGCTGACCTTTTGTCACTTGGGGCCTGCCATAGAACTGCAGCTTAGCCAATAAGGCTCTCATCTTAGTCTTTAGCGACACCTCGTGGTCACTGATCATTATAACTCTGACTCATCTTAAAGGCTGGTTGGTTCTCAGAATCAAAGAGCTTATCCTCACATAACTTCATTTCCTAAAGTAGGTCACAGAGGCATTCATTCTTTTCTTTTTTTAAAAAAAATATATTTTATTGATTTTTTTACAGAGAGGAAGGGAGAGGGATAGAGAGCCAGAAAGATCAATGAGAGAGAATTTATCAGCTGCCTCCTGCACACTCCCCACTGGGGACATGCCCGCAACCAAGGTACATGCCCTTGACCGGAATGGAACCTGGGACCTTTCAGTCTGCAGGCCAACACTCCATTCACTGAGCCAAACCGGTTACGGCTTATTCTTTTCTTTATTAAGATGTAAGTGAAGGGAGAAACCAAGATGGTGGCATAGGTGAACACCTAAACTGCTGCTTTGCACAACAATTTCAAAACTACAACTAAAAGACAGAATGGACACCATCCAGAATCACAGGAAAGCTGGCTGAGTGGAAATTCTACAACTAGAAGTAAAGAGAGAGGCTCACAAAGACTCAGAGCAGCTGTGCAAAGCTGAGGTATAGAGATGCACGTGTGGAGAAGATGGGTGGTGGAATGCCTGGCTGGCTTCCTCTAGTGCAGCGGTTCTCAACCTGTGGGTCGCGACCCCTTTGGGGGTCGAACGACCCTTTCACAGGGGTCGCCTAAGACTACTGGAAAACACCTATTTCCCATGGTCTTAGGAACCAACACACTGCTCCTCAGTGTAGCAAAATATAGCAATGTAGTTTACTGTTGTTATAGTAAGACTGTGAAAGGGGGTAACAGTGGTGTGAGCAGCATGGGACATGGAGTGTGATGCTGGAGTGTGGGCAGGGGCAGAGGGGGATCTGAAGGTGTCACTGAAATGGGAATTTTTAGGGTGAAAAAGACAGGCTTAGGAAAATTTAGAAATTGGGGGACCTTGGAGGAAGCACAGGGCTGCAGACCAGCAGAAGACTTATTAACAT